>PVJN01007463.1:14140-69746 GCA_004026805.1 Lasiurus borealis | reverse complement strand
GTTTTCACAGGGCGAGCCTAGTTACAGTGAAATACATGGTCTGTGTTAGCGATGCAGCATCACAGAATCAGGTTAGAGCGGAGGGCCCGGGAGATTGGGGTCAAGCTCCCATCTGCACAGAGGCGGGGAGAGAGATTGTGTTAGTTTTCATTTCCATTTCAATTTCTCATATCAGAATCAGAGCATGCAAAGCATAAGGCAGCATCCAGGGATGGCAAAGGGGTTTGGTACTCGCATCATTGCTGTGATATGGATTCTAGCGCTGGGTGAGCATTTACACACATTTTCTGAACTTTCAATAAATGAAACTAGTTATTTAATTCAGTTATTTCAGACATTGCATATTTTTCTATGACTTACTCCTATCAACACTGCTGGTAGGAACCTTAATTGATAGTCCTACCTGTTGCACATTATAGAGAAAGACCGATATCCCAAAAGGAAACCAGCATGCCATACACACTCCTTTCCCACACGGTTCTATCTAAATAAGAAGTAAAAATCTCATATTCAAAATGTCTCTCTCACATGAATGTCTCTCCCCCCGCCCCCGCCCCGAAAAAAAAAAAAAGTCTAAAACAGAACTCTTGGTTTTGCTCCTAATCAGTTGTTGTGTCAGGACAAAAACTGAGATATTGTTATCTTTGAGTCTCCTCTTTCTCTCTCACTTCACATGCAATTTATTAGTAATGCTTATTAACTCTAGCTTTAAGATATGTCCCACATCTTACCATTTCTCACCACCTTCATCACCATTGTGCTGGTTAGAGCCACAGTTATTGCTCATCTGACTTCCCACAACAGCCACCTAATTATCCTCCCTCCTGACACACTCCCATGCTCTTTTTCTTCACTGAGAAGACAAAACGATATTTTTGAAAAATAAATCATTACTTAGCATCCCCTCGTTCTGCCAGGAGCAATCCAGGCACAAAGAATAGATTTGGGGGGAAGGGAGGAAGCGAGGAATAGACTCCATTGGCCACTACAGGATGGAAGGGAAAAGCCAGTATCACTTGTAATAATTTTAATTATGTCAGTCTATAGAGTTCAGAAAAGCTGCATTTATTCTGCAAAAAAAAAAAAAAAAATTGAAATTCTCAAAATGTCTGATAAACTGGTGGCTTCCATAAAGAAATGTGTATTTAAAGGCAGCAAGAGATAAATAAATACATTGCCATTTAGTTATTTTTTAGAACAAAGAACTGCTCTGAGTTCACAATGGAATTATATACAGTGTTCAGACTGGGAGGTGTGATAAAATAAACTGTCAAGTATTTTTGCTCAGGAGTAGTTTCCAGCTACTTGTAAAAAAAAAAGTAACTGAAAGAAGGAAGAGAGCCACAGACCTCTTCAATGAATGTAAATAAATGTAGGTTTGGTAGTAAGACAGCACAGACAGGAAGAACAGAGCAAGCTCTAGATACAAGCTTAGCAGAAGGTCGCCATTCTCCCCAGCGACACTAGATGGCGGTGGTGTGCCGGGAGAGAACCTGGCTGGCTGAGCGGAGGCCTGCAGGAGGTAGTTTATGCAGGTGCATGCTAAAAAAGACTGTTTTGTCTGAAGAACTGTAAATTGTATTCATAATTCACATATCATTATTAATTCATTTTGTATTCATTATCATACGGCAGACTCATTCGGCACTTAGGCAGATGTCAGAGTGGAGGTACTTAGGGAGCTATCTGCGTAGGTTCGGAGCAGGCTGTGTGCAGGTTTTCACGCACACGCAAGTGCAAAGACAAAAAAAAAAAAGCTCTTCCTTTTTTCTAACCACAACACAATCTGGCTGTAGATTGTACCAGAGTGTGCCCAGGCTAATGGCTTTCAGGGTCTAATTCCATAACTACTATGTGTTCCCTTACTTCTCTCTGCATCTTTTTTGGCAGGATAAGTCTGGCAGATGAGCACCTTCCAGTTTGGAGAGTTCGGAATGATATCAAATTTAATAATCTATTGCTGACCTAAGGGGAGAACAGATAATCCTTTAATAACGCACCTCAGAAGCTTGGTTGGTTGGCCCGAGACCAAAGGCAGCCGGGCGCAGTGGAGAGCCAGCCTGAGAGACAGGAGAAAGATGGGTTGTGGTGTTGGCTCTGCCACTAACTAGCTTGGGGACTTTGGGAAAATCAATTAACCTACCCAGGTCTCAGGTTCTTAATCTCTAAAATGAAGGGATTGCATAAGATCATCCCCAAAGTCCCCTCCTGGGCTAAAAATAGTGAAACTTCCTGAGAGAAAAATGTGCATGGCAGATCAAGTTTGGAAACTCTTAACATTTCTGTGTGACCTACTTCAAATCCGATGCGTTGTAAAGCTCCCTCTCCACGAATCATAAAATGTATATCATCAGGGAGTAAATGCACTTCAAGTGGTTACAAATGTGAGTGATCACCCGTGGCTGGGGCACTAGCAGCGGGGGCGGCAGGACTTGGTCTGGGAACCTTCCTTAAATCTCAGAAGTGACAGCGGAGGGGCTTTGGGGAGGAGGTCTAACTTCGGGATGGCTTTCTCACAAACGAACAGAATTTGACAAACTGCACATCATGCCGTGGTGGACACTTGGCACATGTGCAGAAACATCTCCAAACCCTCAGGCAGGTTTTCCTCGCTGCTGAAGTCCATCTAGAAGTGGAGCAGATGCCGCAGACGCTCAAAGCCACCCGTTAACTCTTTGAGGACAGCAGTCACGTCTCTCCACTGTCATATGGAGACAGTGTTCTCCGAATGAGGCTCTGATATGCTCCCTGATAAACAGGAAATAGTGGGCCAATTGGCGAATCCCCAGATAAAAGCACTGGCATCGAAGAGTTAGACAGATCTAGTGGATAAAGACCATCGAGCTCATTAGGAAAAATAAATAGTCATTTCTTTTAAAAAAGAGATGGTTAATAAACATGGTAAGTATACAGTGGTACCTTGAGATACGAGTGCCCTAACATATGAGATTTTTGAGAGACGAGCCCACAAGTGAGCGAATTTTGCTTTGAAATACGAGCAACATTTGAGATAGGAGTAATCAGGCAGATCGGCCAGTTGCACACGACCCACCAGTTTACCATGACTCAAGCGTTTCATAGTTTCCCATGCCTTAAGGTTATGGAACGAATTAAACTCGTATCTCGAGGTACCACTGTATTTATAATAATGAAAGTGTAATATGCTAATTAGACCAGGCGACCTTCCTGATGAAGCCAGGGCTGCGTGGGAAGCCCGGGTAACTGGTGTCAGAAGGAAGCCAGTGCTGGCAGCCAGGAGAAGGAAGGCTACTCTTGCATGAATTTTGTGCACTGGGCCTCTAGTATATTTATAACTTCAAAACCATGGACAGCGCTTCCATGAAGGGGTAATTCACTCAAGGGCCAAAAGTCAGCAAAGAGAGAAGGTTTGGTCATAGGTCTCACACTCCATGTCTTCGGTAATGAATGGATGAGTGAAGCATACCAAGACCAACCCCTCAGGCGTCAGCATTGAGACTCATTGTTTCGTCTGATTATCCGCCATCAGGGAGAGGGAGTCCCACTGGTTCCTGGAGTCTGCAGGTGAGTTTAAGCTCTTCAGTGCTCTCCAATGCTGGCCACGTGGGATGTATTGTAAGATTATTTCATTGGACTAAAAAGGATGGAAAATGAGAAGTTCATTCTGTGAACACTAAACCATTACTACGTGCCCAGAGCCATGCTGGTACAAGAATACCAAAACGTTCAGAAACAGTTAAGACAGCAGATAACCAGATCATCGGAAAATTACCTCGAGCCACTGTGATCAGTGATGTGTCTAGAGCTGTTGGGATTCATGAGGGAGGGAGGACATTTGGAGGGACTGCAGAGGACTTCTGGAATAAAACAAGACAGACTGCTGACTAGCTGGAGGATGGATAGGCATAATCTAAGTTAAATGTCAAGAAAAGCAGGAAAAGCACAAGAAACGAAGAGAGCAGAGGGTATTTGTGAACACTTACTAGCCTGGTATGCCAGAAGGAAGCAAGGAGCCTGAGGGGAAGCTGTGGTAGACATGGTTTGGGAGGGAGGCAAGGCCAGTTCCTAAGCAATGTATCCTGGCAACAGCAGGTACTTTTACGTGAGAAGATCCAGTTCTGAATCCTTTCGTGTCATTTACTGTGTGTCTCTGAGCGAGTTGTTTCATTCTGAATAACAATTTCCTCATCTGTAAAGTGAGGGTCATGGTGTCAACCTCAGAGGCTCATTGTGAGGTTTTGAAAGGGACTCTACTGATTGCAAAATAGAAATGGACCACCTCGCGTTCACAGGAGGCATGAAGCTAGGAAAGAGGCTCCATGCCTGTTAGCATCCTCAGCTCAGCTCTATCCCCAGATGGCTGCAGAGAGGAACTTCCGCCAGGCGTGGCTCTGCATTTCCTTCTCCCTCTCACCCCCTACAAATGAGCGAACGCGGTTGAGAGTATCGCTAGGTGCGTGGTGTTTTATAGGCATCTGGATGGCAGGGGAAATCCCTCCTAGGAGTGTCTCCTTAGTCCTTTTCGATTCAAAATAAAGGTCAAGCCATCTACAGCTGTGGCTGCCCTCTCTAAAAAGGCCAGCAGTGTATGAAAACATCTGTTTCTACCTTCTGATGACATCACCACAACACCAACTTCATTTGTCTTCTTGGATCTCCAGCACACAGTGTACTTGGATCCCAGAAGCTAAGAACTGAATAGTTTATACATTTAAATAACTCCTTAAATATAAATATGCAACTTTAATAAGATGTTCACATTTTATCTAAAATCTGACAGGTCAGTTATTCAATATATCATGCAGGAGGCACGGTGACCTGTGCAAACAACATCACAAGATTATTTCAAGCAATAAAATCCTAAAAACATGATAATGTACAAAGCTCAATATTGTCCGTCATTATTAAATTCAAAAGAAGAAATCCAAGCCCCCAAATTTAACCCCATTCTGTTTTAAGTTACAATTGAATTAAAAGTTTCAAGTTAAACCCAAGGGAGTCCAAACAAATGTATATGTTTTTTCCCTCTTAAATTTCTGTCTCTACTTAATCTCAATCCTATAGGATTAGTTCACACACTAGGGGAGTAGAGGAGACTTCTTTAGCATTTGTGGTTTGGGTCAATTTACTAAAAATATTGCTCATTCAGGACCTCTGAATTTCAATACTGTATTCAAAGTTTCTCATGTGCCCTAGTTTTAAAAGTTCAAAAAATAGGCCACACAAGACTGTTACAGCACTGGTGTCAAACCCTCAAAATGTGGAGAGCATAGCATCACCATGTAAATGTTCTTCTTTATAACCCAGTACTTGGTTCAATTTAGACCCAATTTAATTTTTTTAAATTTACTATCAAATCTGATTTCATTATGGACTGAAAACAAGGAGTAGAGCAAGTCTTTGTGACTCTCCTTACCAGAATTTCAATGAGTCTAGTCTAGTTGTCCAAAGTCGAAGGCCTCTGAGCTCTAGGTCCACTCCCTGATGTGTTAATGCGGCGGTTCTCAACCTGAGGGTCGCAACCCCTTTGGAGGTCAAAGGACCCTTTCACAGGGGTCACCTAAGACTATCAGAAAACACAGATAATTACATTACGATTCATAACAGTAGCAACATTACAGTTATGAAGTGGCAACAAAAATAATTCATGGTTGGGGTCACCACAACATGAGGAACTGTATTAAGGGGTAGCGGCATTAGGAAGGTTGAGAACCACTGTGTTAATGTGAGTCACAGAACTATTTCTATCAGGTGGGATGGGGAAGACCCACCTATGCAAACCGACCCCCTTGGTGACATAGGAGACATTTCAGCCTTCCTGAAGAGTTTGCAAGTGTATTCTAGTGGTACCTCAACTGGTTCCTGTTTTCTGTATCCTCCATGTTTTGAAATGCATTAAATCCCCATTTGAATCTCAAGCAAAGCCCTCTCTCTCCACATGTGTTTCATCTGCAGAATCAGCAGATCTCTCACCTCCGAACTTTATCACTGGAGGCCCAGTGAAGGCCACACATGGCCCTTCCCCACCTCTGATTTTGGGTTTTCAGAGTTGGAATAACTATCTTTTCTACTGCTTCATTGTCTGCTCTAGTGACTATTCCTCAAATGCTTTCATCCTCTCATGTGCCTCTTTCCAGAAGGATCTGCTGAGCTTTTGGGTTTTTTTTTAATAAAGACTTCTTTATCTTTAATAATATACCCCCAATTGTTGCAAATTTTTTATTAAGTTTTTTAATTATGAAGACTTTATTTTTTAGAGCAGTCTTAGGTTCACAGCAAAATTGGGGGAAAGCACAGATATTTCCCATATGCCTTTTGCCTCCACACATGTATAGCCTCTCCCATTATCCACACCCTGCCCCAGAGACAAATGCACGTTTCTTACACTGGTGATCCTGCATTGACACATCCTAATGAGCCAGCATCCCTGGTTTACCTTAGGATTGCTCTTGGTGTGGTCATTCTCTAGATTTGGACAAATGTATAAAAGCAGGTATTCGCCATCTTGGTATAATAGAGAGAATTTTCCCTGCCCTACTAATATTCTGTGCTCTGCTTAGTCATCCCCTGCCCCCACCTTCTGCCAACCACTGATCTCTTTATTATTTCCATAGTTTTGTCCTTTCAGCATCATAAACTATGCAGCCTTTTCAGATTGGCTTCTTTCACTTAAGAATGTACATTTACGGTTCCTCCATGTATTTTCATGGCTTGATATCCCATTTCTTTTCAGCACTGAGTAATAATTTATTGTCTGAATATTGCCAGTTTATTTATGTATTAATCTACTGAAGCACATCTTGGTGGCTTCCAAGTTTTCTCAGTTATGAATAAAACTATCACAAGCAAGGATATTATGTGGACTTAAGTTTTCAATTCCTTTGGGTAAATACCAAGGGCCAGGATGGTTGGAGCACATGGGAAGGGAGTGTCTAGCTGTATCAGAAAAGGCCACGCACTCTCAGATGGCTGTACCATTTGGCATTCCCACCAGCAGTGCATGGGAGTTTCTGTTGCTCCATGCCCTTCCCGGTGTTGCCAGCGTTCTAAGTTTCGGCCTAGCAGGTGTGCATTGGCTTGTTCATTGTTTTAACTTGTATGTCTCTGATGATACATGATGTGGGCATCTTTTCACATGTTATTTCCCATCTGCACATCTTCTTTTGTGAGGTGTCCATTAAGGCTCTGACCCATATTTTTTTAATTGAGCTGCTTATTTTATTTATTGAGTTTCAGAAGCTCTTTGTATATTTTAGATCCCAATCAGATGTGTCTTTTGCAAATATTTTCTCCTAGTCTTTGGCTTGTTTTCTCATTCTTTTGATATTTTCTTTCATGGTGTAGACATTGTTAATTTTAATAAAGTTCAGCTTATCAATTCTTTTTATGGAGCATGCTTTTGGTGGTGTATCCTGCTGAACACTCTCAGTGATCATTTTCCTCTTCCATCACCTGTAGGATGGGCCCTGATTATAGTAATTCATTCACTCTCGTTTTGGCTTCCTCTCCTCTCTGAGGTCAGACTTTTCACTTCCTTACATAGGCCTCTAGAATTTTATGATCAGGCTCCCTGGTAAGAGACATAATGCCAAATAGATAGAATGTTATTATGCTCTCTCATCCCCCTCCCTTTTTTGTATTTTTTAAAAAATATATTCTACCTTTTGAGTCTTATTCCTCTTAGTAATACCTTCTTTGATCATTAATTCTTCCCTTAGAAAGTGGATCCTCTTTCTTCTCTGCTCTCTAGTTTTCCTCATCACTTGTCACTCTGTCTCATGTGTGGTATTCACTCCCTTATGCTGTTTATTTTCTCTGTCCTTCTAAGATGTATGTTCCTCATGTCTAGGAATTTGTCAGCTTTTTCCTTTTATGCTCCCAGAGGCAAGAACAGTGCCTGCCATATGGGAAATGCTCCAAAATTATATTGAATTAACTTTTTTGCGGGGAGAGGGGGGAATGGACAGCATCTGTATTTTCAATGATCACAATGATATTAAAACAAACCTGTAAAGGCTTGAAGTGTCTTATGATCTATCTAGTTTTCCCCTCTGAAATGTTTAAGTAATCTGCAACCGCTTCATATGGCTCTCCCAGTCTGCATGAAATGGTTCTCTAGCAGGTGTCACTACAGGCTTGCTTTCTGCTGTTTTGAGAGGATACTTCTCAATGCTTTCCTGGATATGAGCACCTTGCAAGGAAGTCACTCAAGTTCACTGATGAGAAATCCTGCCATTACTTGAGAAAAAGCATTTGGTGTAGAGGCAGCTCATTTCATGTTGTCTGATCTGGTGGTAAAAATGCTCAAGGCACCTCTTAGGGAAGTCCCTGTCCTTTAACCCTGGACAACCTGCCAGTTTGCTCTTCCAAACCCCAAACCCTTTCCTCAGCCACCGTCCATTAACACCTTGGAGTTAATCTATATTTTACTGCAAGCTTTTCTTTCTTTACAATTTATCAGTAAACATTTCTTTTTCAAAGATCAATGCAGGTATATCATGTCCTTGCTGCATTTTTTATTTATTTATTTATTTATTTATTTATTTATTTATTTATTTATTTATTTATTTATTTTAGTTTTCACTTTGTGACAATCTCCTTCAGTATTTGGGAAGTACAGGTTCAAGTGAAAGACATTTCCAACCTAATTGGCCTCGCTCCCTGTTCTCCCTGCTGTGTTAATAAAACCACCACCCTTTGCTAAAACCGGTTTGGCTCAGTGGATAGAGCATCAGCCTGCAGCCTGAAAGGTCCCAGGTTCAATTCCGGTCAAGGGCATGCACCTTGGCTGCGGGCACATCCCCAATAGGGAGCGTGCAGGAGGCAGCTGATTGATGTTTTTAGCTCTCTCCCTCTCCCTTCCTTTCTGTAAAAATTCAATAAAATAAAAAAAACACCACCCTTTGGTGCATCAATACAGTCTGGACCTTGTTGATATTATGCCACATTCACAGCCCAGGCGGTGGCCACATCAGTTGATCTGAGACTCTGTGGAAGGAGGAGGCCCTCAGGGACTGCAGGCACGCCACACAAGTCCAGAGATCAGCCTCGCGCGTGCCCTGCAAGTGTGGCAGCAAGAAAGCATCGGGAGTGGCGCAGTGAAACGTGGGCAAAGCACCGACCGTGCCAAGACCAAAACCTCCCCGGCCACGTTACAACCCACATGGCTTTCACCCGCCTCCGCAGCCCGACGCCTCAGCCGGCTGGCGCTGAGAAACACTGCATGGAACAAAAATCATTTCACCCCTCAGTGCCTGAGAAGCCTGTCTCAAGTGAGCCTTAACTGGAACTAAAAGACTCGCTCTCCCTCAATAATCTAATCCCTATCGCGTTCACGCCTGCTTAGGTCAGGGCTGCACCTGCATCAGTCAAGGTCAGCGGCAGAAGTCAGCGTGAGATGCGCTTACTGAGCCCTCTGCGCCTTATGGAATCGCTGTTAAACACCATCAACACGTGCTGCAATAAGCCGCTGTGACCAGCCGCTGCGACCCAAGGTCAAGGACCAGAGCGACGCTGGGAGCTGCCATTTATCAACGGGACATTCTGTCTTAGGTTCTTTCAAGGTCCCTGCCGGGGTTCCAGCAGATGGGAAACTTTAGGGTCCCCGTCAACAAACACGTCTGTCCTGCCTCCTGTGCGAGGCACCTATTGGAGAAAGCAGACTGTCAACTGCCAGGTAAGTTTTAACAGGGCGGTTTTATTATTGAGAGGCCTGGATTGGAGAAGGAAGTGAAGTTATGTGCTCATGATAACACTTTTTTTTATCCCCCCCCCCTTTTTTTTTAAAATATTTTTATTGATTTTAGAGAGGAAGGGAAAGAGAGAGAGAGAGATGGAAACATCCATTTTTGAGAGCCATTGATTGGCTGGCTCCTCTAGGCCCGCCACTGGGAATGGAGCCTGCAAACCTGGGTATGTGCCCTGACAGGGATTTGAACCGTGACCTCCTGGATCATAGGTTGACACTCAACCACTGAGCTGCACTGGCAGCTCTCAGTATAGCATGTTAACATCTCAGTCTTGTTTATTGAACGGACCTACCCAAAGGGATAGGCTGCCTTCCTGCAGGCAGAGATTGCCTAAACGCAGGCAGGAACAGAGAGATAACCACCTGCCCTAAACGAACGTGGGCATCTAAAGCACCCTGCCCCCCCTCAGCTAACCAACAAGCAAGAAGGGGGCAAGTGAGAAAAGGTCAGCATGTCCTGTAACGTCATCTTTCAAGGCATGGCAGTGTGGGCTACCTTGGGGACCGACAGTAAGACAATATAAATTCCCACGGAGTTGAACGTTTGGTGGGAGAAATAGGTATCCCAAATTTAAACAGAAATTCCAGATTATAATAATGTGTAAGGAGCTAAGGAAAGTTGTTTGTGAGAAAATGATATTTAAGATAATCTCTTTAGATATGGGTAGGAAGATATATTCTGTTTCACATAGAGATTAGAGCAAAGGATATATTTTTGTTGGGTTATATATAGAAACAATATAATCTATACTAATGAAAGGGTAATATGCTAATTAAGCCAGACATATTCCAGCCGTCCTTCCAGACAAAGACATGATGGCAGGGCCAAGGCAGAGGAGGTTAGAGGTGATCAGGCCAGCAGGGGAGAGCAGTTAGGGGGATCAGGCCAGCAGGGGAGAGCAGTTAGGGGGATCAGGACAGCAGGCAGATGAACAGTTAGGAGCCAGTGGTCCCGGATTGCAAGAGGGATGTCCAAATTGGAGAGCGTGCAGGCAGGGATGAGGCCCACCCCCCTGCTCTGTGCATGAATTTCATGCACTGGGCCTCTAGTTGAAAATAAACTGCATCCATTTAAAAAACAAACAAACAGAGTTAAAAACACTGCATGGGAAAAATCTGAATTGATGTATAAAGTTAATTAGGTGATATCACCAAACCTCCTTACTATTGGGTCAAGAAGGACATCATCGCTAATAAGAATTGGCTCACCCATTGGTTTTACACAGATAAAGGAATTATATAAGCATTTGAGCTTGGGAGAGTGACAGTGAATAAAATTAATACAAATGATCTATGTATCTCACATCTCGAAAGAATAGAATACATTTTTTCATGGCTATGAATCTGGAAGCTTGTAATTTGGTTCTTTATTGAGTGATAGGTGCAGAGCTTCTCTGAGTACTGCTGGCTGGACCGAGGTAGCAGTGGGAAAAGGATACTATTCCAAGAAACAAGTGCCCTAGTTTCAGACTTGCTCACCCCCTACTACTACATGTGTTACAGTGATCAGGGTAGGGGTAGTCAAACCTTATGAGCTGCTGTTCTTTTATTTAAATGTGAGGATGCTAATGCCCACTGTAATTTCATTTATTCACTCAGTACTCAGAAGTTTTCTCTGATATCAAGAACATTTTAATTCAGTGAATATAGAGAAAGATAGTTGATGCACAGAATCCGCTTATGTTAGATCGCAGAGACTTCTGCCCTTGATTGTTATCATTTAACATCTATTATTTCATGATATAAAGATGACTCTCCAATCATTTCCCTATGGAATTAAAACTTAAATAGTAATATTTCTGATAAATTCATGGGCAACAGAACAGGCAGGGAAGCTATTTATAGGAATAAGAATAAAAACACACTAAATTAAATGAAAGCCAAACAAGTATGTAGGGCTATATATAATAGTAAATATAAAATGATATTAGCATTACATTGACTCATTTTTTTTATCCTGAATGATCATTACTTATGATTTTTCTGTGCATAGGTGTGTGAAAAATACTAGTTTTGGAGAATAAAAGAGACAAGGACTTTGGAGCCAGATTTATAACACTCAAATCCAAGCTCTGTGTCCTTGGATAGGATAAAACCGCTGTGTCCCAGTTTCCTTATGTGTACAGTGAGGACAGCAGCGATACCTAGCTCTCAGCATTTTGTGAAATTTCGATTTAATATTATGAAACACTCTCAACATTATTGAACACATTATACAAATACATGTTTGCCTAATTGATGATGTTATAGTATGTTTATGACCTATTTACAATCATGAAACCTCCCAGATATAAATGACCTTGGATCCTACCTAGGAAATACTCTAGCCCAGCCTGTGTGGCTCCACAGTTGAGCATAGAATAGACTCAGGAACTAAGAGGACACTTGTTCTATGACAGTTAGGGCAGATGACCAGGTTTTGGGTTTGATCCCCAGGAGAGGGCATGGAGGAGGCAGCCGATCAAGGACATTTCTCTCTCATCTATGTTTCTATCTCTCTATCCCTCTCCTTTCCCCTCTCTCTAAAATAAAATAAAAACACATATTTTTAAATGAAATATTGTACATTTAACATCTGAAAGTACTGACACATGGAAAGGTTATGTGTATTTTTCCGGGACCTAAGAGCGCATGCGTGACCTGTCTAGATAGGACAGAAATCTTCTTCCCAGCTCAGTGCTTTTCCCATTTCTCTGGTCCTCCTCATTATATAAATAGCAGGCTGGCTCGCTGCCAGCACACTGAATGTATCACTTAAACAGTGTTTTAAGGGACAAAAGTGAGAATAGAATGACCTAGAATGTTTTACATCTGAATAGCAGACTGGCACCTTTCCTTAGAGTGATGTTGACATAAATGTGCTCAAATAAATTAATGTTCTCATCTCCACTGACTCACTCTGCAGAATCAAGTTTGCCTGTCAATTGAAACAGATAAGAGAGGGGCCCAGTCAAGTTGACACATAAAATTAACCATCACAGGTGGTGAGTGGAGAAAACGCATTTCCAGATGTGGCAAATTCAGCGCTGCTGAAGATAAACAAAACAAACGATGATATTAAACACCAGCAAATATTCTTTCCAGTGGTATCCTTTCCTCACGACGGGCTCAATTTAAGCTCCTTCATATTTTATTTGTGGAGACTTTCACAATTTAAGAGGTAAATATTTTGGTTGTCATATCTATTAAATTTTTATTTAGTGTTCCAACATAAAATGTGATTAGATATTTTAAATTTTTTAGCTCCTAAAACCTCAATAAATATATATTGAACTAAAGTAGAACAAATTCAAAATAATTCATGACCGAAACCGGGTTGGCCTGTGGACTGAAAGGTCACAGGTTCGATTCCAGTCAAGGGCACGTACCCTAGTTGTGGGCACATCCCCCGTAGGAAGTATGCAGGAGGCAGCTGATCAATGTTTCTCTCTCATCAATGTTTCTAGCTCTCTATCTCTCTCCTTTCCTCTCTGTAAAAGATCAATAAAATATATTTAGAAAACAACAACAACAACAAAATAATTCATGGATATTTTTTCTAATTATAGCTTACATTCAATATTAATCTGTATTAGTTTAAGGTATACAGCATAGTAGTTAGACAATCATATACTTTAAAAAGTGGTCTTACCCTCTTGGCCCCTCTAGTATTACAGTACTAGAGGCTCAGTGCATGAAAATTCATGCACTGGAGGGGGTTATCTCAACCCGACCTTTTTCCTCTTACAGTTCAGGAGACCTCAGGAATGGGAGGTGACCCAGTGATTAAGGGAAAATTATGCCCTCATCACACCTCTACTGTTGCCACTGCTGGCAGTGCAAGCCTCAGCCAGCTCAGGTTACTTGAGCCTCAGGTGGCCCTGGGAAACTAGGCAGCTGCTATATCTTGGCTATTGTAAATGATGCTGCAATGAACATGGGGATGCATATTTTCTTTCAAATTTGGTGTTTGGGGTTTCTTTGGATATAGAATCAGAAGTGTACTTGTGAGGTCATATGAGGCTTGCCTTGCACCTTGGGCTGGCCCTCGGCGGCTGGAGGGGCTGAGGGGACTGAAGGACTCCAAAGGCAGGCATGCAGCAAGGCCAGGCCCATGAGTGCCTGCCACTGCGCAGGGTTGAGGGGACTGGGCACTGCCATCTTGTGGCTGTGGGTGCTGCTATCTTTGAGGGCATAGTAGTCAAATAGCATATTCCCTTCTTATTGGATGTGAGCACCAACATCTTTTGAGGGTGTGGAAGTCAATTAGCACATTCCCTCCTTTTTGGCTGTGGGTGCTCCCACCTTTGCAATGGCAAGTGGGTCAATTAGCATATTAGATAGGATTATTGACTACTAGAGGCCTGGTGCATGGATTTGTGGGGGGTGAGGCCTGTAGGGATCAGCCCGCTGTGGGTGTGCCGCTCATCCTGGTCAGCCAAATGACTGTGGACCCACTCCCACTGTAGCACACTGACTACCAGAGGGCAGCTCCTGCATTGAGCATATGCCCCCTGGTGTTCAGTGCACATCATAGCGACTGGTCTACCAGTTGTTCTGGTCATTCTGCTGTCTGGTTGATGGGCATTTATATATATAGATACTTCCTATGTTGTACTTTACATCCCATCTGTTATGACTGCTTTGTAATTACCAATCTGTACTGTTCAATCCCTTTACCTTTTTTTCCACCTAACCCAAACTCCCAATCCCCTCCCACTCTGATAACCATCAGTCTGGTCTCTGTAGACACTAGCCTCTTTCTATTTTGTTTGTTTTGTTCATTAGATTCCACATATAAGTGAAGTCATATGGTATTTGTCTTTCTATGTTTGATTTATTTCACTCAGCATAATACCAATAAGGTATTGGTATTGCAAAAGGTAAGATTTCATTCTTTTTTATGGTCAAGTAGTATTCTGTTATATAAATGTACCACTGCTTTTTTAATCTACTCATCTGTTGTTGGGCACTTGGGTTGCTTCCATATCCTGGCTATTGTAAATGATGCTGCAGTGAACATGGGGATGCATATTTTCTTTCAAATTTGGTGTTTGGGGTTTTTTGGATATAGAATCAGAAGTGTATTTGTGGGGTTATAAGGCAGTTATATTTTTATTTACAGTATTTATTTATTTTGAGGAAATTCCATACTATTTTTCCACAGTAGCTATACCAGTCTGCATTCCTACTAACAGTAGAATAGGGTTCCCTTTTCTCCACATCCTTGCTATCACTTACTGTTTGTTGATTTATTGATGATAGCCATTCTGACAGGTGTATGGTGATACCTATTACTGTGGTTTGGATTAGCATTTCTCTGATGATTAGAGATATCGTGCAAATTTTCATATGTCTGTTGGCCATCTGTATGTTCTCTTTGGAAAAGTGTCTATTCACGTCTCCTGCCCACTTTTTAACTGGGTTGTTTGTTTTTCTGATGTTGAGTTCTCTAAATTCCTTAAAATTTTTAACATTAAGCTCATATTAGATGTATCATTGGCTACTCTCTTCTTCCATTTAGTAAGTTATCCTTTTGTTTCATTGATGTTTTCCCTTTCTGTGCAAACACTTTTTAGTTTGATGTAATCCTATTTGTTTATCTTTTATTTTGTTTCCCTTGCCAGAGGAGGTATGCCAGAAAAAAATATTGCTAAGAGAAATGTCATGGGCCTTCTTAAAATCAAATTTTGAACACATCCTCTGCCCCGTTTCAGACACACCACACCCAATGCCCACATTTCCTGAGATTTGGTCAAATTTATTTAAACAAATAAATATACATCACTCACAAAGAAGCAAAAATTCCCTCTTAGGTGATTGTAAATAAAATAACTACTATAATGAATTCACAGATTTGTGAATTTTTAAATATCTCTTCATAGAGGGGATTCATTATCATGTTGTTATATATCGCAGGTTCACGATGTCAATGTTTGAAATCCCAGAACCTATTAACATGTTAGCTGATAAAAAGGGACTTTGCATGAAGGGGACTTTGCTGATGTGATTAAGATCTTGAGTTGGGATATTATCCTGAGTTATCTGGGTGGGTTCAGTGTAATCACAGGCATCCTTACAAGAGAATGGCAAGAAGAGGGAAAAGATGTGGCGATGAGGGGAGGAGAGATTAGAGTGATGCAGGTGGGAGCCATGGAACGCAGCAGCCATTAGGAGCTGGAGAAGGTAAGAATAGATTCTCCCCTGGAGCTTCCAGGTGGGAAAAAGACACAACCAGCAGACTGCTTGATTTCATCCCTGGAAGACTCCATTTGGACTTCTCACTTCAAGAAGTATACGGTCACACACCTGTGTTGTTTTCAGCCATTTGTAGAGCCTCATTCCAGCAGCAACAGGAAACAAATTCAGGGTAGCAGTACCCGTGAGAGCTAACACAGGATGAGGCCTCTGGAATCAGGCACTCTGCTAACTAAACACTTTGCACAAAGATGATACAGTTTAATCTTGAAAATCATGTGATATACATATTATCTCTGCCTTTAGTTCTACATGGCACTAGCTGTAGCTTAAAGATGCTAACTAACACCCCATTTACTCATTCCTAGTGCAGTGTGACCCGGAACTGAATCTATGCCTGCTGGTTTCCCTCATATCCCCACCTCTGCCCCTTTCCTGCCTGTCCATGTTCATTTCTGAGATTCCTGCTCGGTAGAGTTTGTCGTCCCAGGAGGACAGGGGTTCACGTGAAGTTAGAAACTGTAATTAATTTGAAATTAATGGAGCAGATATTTAATAATGGTATCTGATATATAGCAGACATTTGTAGACAGTAGACCATACTTGTAAGATAAACACTGCCCAACCCTTGAAAAGGGTAAAATCACAGCAAAAAATGTGACTCTGTTTAATGAGACTTATTACATTCCCAATCTGTATTCAGCACCATTTTTTGCCTGCTTTTTAGTTTTTAACAATATTTAAAAAAATACATTACCAATGCTGCTCACCACAAATGTAGTTTTCAGAATATTCCCACTTGAAGCAGATAAGGAGAGGTGTTTTAGATATATGTACAGAAAACATGTAAATACAAATTTTCTTGTATGTTGCCATTGAAATTTCTGCATTGTGGCATTCTTTAAAAATAATTTATATACATACAAAAACATATATATATATATGTGTGTACATGTGTGTGTGTGTGTATATATATATATATATATATATATATATATATATATATTTCAGAGAGGATGAGAGAGGTAGAGAGATAAAAACTTCAATAACTTCAATGATGAGAGAGAATCATTACTGACCAGCTCCCTCCTGCACGCCCCCTATTGGGGATTGAGGTCCCAGTCCAGGCATGTGCCCTGATGGGAAATTGAACCTTGACCTCCAGATACCTATGTCATACTCAACCAATGAGCCACACAGGCTGGGTGATTGATTGTAGCTTTCTTTACCGGTGCTGAAACCACTTACAATTTTTGTTCCCTGGAAAGCAAGGTGAATCTAGTGGCATCTCTATTTGTTTTTCAATATGGAAGTTTCCAGTGAGGCATTTGAGAGTGTAGAAAAAAATGTTAAATGAGGCAGCAATGAGTTCAGGGACAGGTTCGCAACCAGGGAGAAACACAAAAGAATACTTTTTAAAACAAAGGGCTTCTTTTTAGCTCCTTCTCATTTCCTCATCTTAATACTTTTAGGAGCCAGCTAGTTTACCATGTTATGTTAAACGGAAACCAAAGGATTCACTGCATATTATCAAAAACAGAATTATATAAGAATGATTATAAAAAGTATACTGCATTTGGATTTCCCCCCAACTCTATTTTTCCACTGGATTTGAGCTCATTATATTCAGCAAGATCTATTGATTTTATTTCTTACAGTTTACCTGTTTTTCCCCTGCTTAATTAACAGAGGCTATGTAATACAGCAGCAGACAGCACTTATTCCCTCATATTAATGCTGTACCTGCACAGACAGAGTGCTGGCCGTTAAATAAACACACAGGCTAAGCCACATGCCCTTCAAGGTAAAGCATGTCCGATGCAAGGCGGTGTGATGTCATCCTGGGAAACATGGGTTCCGCTTCTCCGAGTTAAATGAGTCATTTTATCCGGACCTCCAACCCTGCGTGTGTGAAATAAGCATCTCTAGGGTTCCTTTCTGCACCTCGGCATCTGCTCCCTGTGTGCACCTTCCCCTCACGTTGTGTCTCCAGGGAAACCTGGGAAGAGCCAGCTTTGGGCTCCTTCAGGTCCATGGAGATGCATCTAAAGTGAGGGACGCTGAGATCCTGGCCGCAGGAGCATGGCAAGTGCCCCTTGGAGTGAAGGAGTGACAAGTCTGCTCAGAAGCCCGGTCCTGCAGGCCTTTTCTTCTTTTCTCTCTGCCTGGTTGGATAGCAAGCGGCAGGCCACCAGGTGGCAGAGTGGCTTTGGGGAATTCCCAAGGGGATTTGCACACCCTGAATGCCCATATATTGATATCATGTTAGAGCAGTGGTTCTCAACCTTCCTAAAGCCACATCCCTTTAATGCAGTTCCTCATGCGGTGGTGACCCCCAACCATAAAATTATTTTCGTTGCTACTTCATCACTGTAATTTTGCTACTATTAATGAAGAACCATGGTCGCCTAAGACCACCAGAAAACACAGATATTTACGTTACGATTCACAACAGTAGCAAAATTACTGTTAGGAAGTAGCAACGAAAATAATTTTATGATTGGGGGTCACCACCACATGAGGAACTGCATTAAAGGGATGTGGCATTAGGAAGGTTAAGAACCACTGTGTTAGAGCTTTGAGTTTTTAGAACCCTTCTTCACGTGTTTTCACAAAGTCTTTTTAAAAACGGTTTTATTTTCAGAAGTTAGGTTGAATAGGTCAGAGTTGACCTGGAGAGCAAAACTTGCTATCCCCGAGTCTCTAGCACTGTGATATCTCCATGGAGGAGGCAGTCTTCTTTCCAAATGTGTCCCTGAAATCTTATATCTTATTACGAAGCATCCTTCCTCAGTAGGACAGAGATAGTGGTGGGTTCCATGGGGTGCGGGTCTGGGGCAATCTGCAGGTGGGTTTAAGACTGGTTGAATATGAAGGGTCAGCAAAAGGCTGATTTATATTGAGGAGCAAAGGGGGGGAAATGATTGTAAATTCCATGTAGTTAAGAATGCGACCTTTAATGTGAAAGACACTAATCAGTGTCATCTTGTGCTGTAACCAGGTGAGAGGGAACACATCCTATCTAATAAAAAACTCATATGCAAATTGACCATCACTCCAACACACAAGAGGGCTGCCCCATGTGGTTAAAGACCCTGCCCCCATGTGGACACAAGATGGCTGCCACAAGATGGCCAGCAAGTGTGGGCAGTTGTGGGCTGATCAATGTTTTTCTCCCATCTATGTTTCTAATTCTCTATCCCTCTCTCTTCCTCCCTGTGAAAATCAATAATATATATAGTGGTACTTTGAGATACGAGTGCCCTAACATACGAGATTTTTGAGATATGAGTCGAGCGAGCGATTTTTGCTTTGAAATACGAGCAACATTTGAGATAGGAGTAATCTCGAGGATCGGCCAGCTGCACACGACCCACCAGTTTACCATGATTAGAGCATCTCATAGTTTCCCACACCTCAAGGTTACGGAACAAATTAAACTCGTGTCTCAAGGTAGCACTGTATGTATTTAAAAAACAAAACAAAACAGAAAGTAGTCCTTTAGACCCACATCCCTGGCAAGAAGGCATGTGCCCATCAGGTAGTGGGGTGGTGGGGGTGGCTGGTGCCTATCAGTCAGGAATTTCTTGTGGAAAATCCGCACACAGCCCCACCATAGCAGAATCCCAAGACAGATGCTGCAGCTGTGTTCTGATGAAAGGAAGATGATATCTGTCACCCTCCAATGGAGACTGTGTCTGAGAGGGAAAGACAGAGACCCTTTGTCTAAACAGCCATAGAAACCCATGTCACTTGATTCCACCCAGCCTCTCAGGCCTGCAGGCAAGCCCATCCATTTGTCACATCAGGTTTTAGTGGAGCGTGCGACCGGCCCATTACACTCCCGTGAAGGAGGCCGATCGTTTACGCTCTCGCAGCCAGCAGTGCACTCTGCATGTGCCCTTTGAAAAGTTCTGAAATGCACCCTCACCTTCAGAGCATCTCCATCACCTCTCCAAACTGAACATTCTGTCGACTGCAGGCAAACTCTCATAATGCTGTCCATGCCTAAATATTTACAGGAAAGTCTATTGATGCCTGCAATCCAAAGAAATACCTTGACAAATGGATTAAGAGTAAGAAGGGAATGGATGGATAAATATATGGTAAAGGAGTGTAGTATACATTTCTCCTTCTCTTTTTTCTTTTTTTTTAAATATATTTTTATTGATTTTTTTAGAGAGAGAGGAAGGGAGAAGGATAGAGAGTTAGAAACATTGATGAGAGAGAAACATTGATCAGCTGCCCCCTGCACACCCCTTCCTGGGGATGTGCCCACAACCAAGATACATGCCCTTGACTGGAATCAAACCTGGGACCTTTCAGTCTGCAGGCTGACCTCTATCCACTGAGCCAAACCGGTTTTGGTGATACAGGCTTTTCTATAGCCACACACAGCTTCTCATTATATGTTGGGGGGTGTTTCTCTATAGATGTTGTTAATGGGACTTCAATGTAATCTGATTTTACAAATAAAAGAATGTGGTTGTACTGTTAATGTATACATTTTTAATATATATATATATATGTTATTGATTTTTTACAGAGAGGAAGGGAGGGGGATAGAGTTAGAAACATCGGTGAGAGAGGAACATCGATCAGCTGCCTCCTGCATGCCCTTGATAGGAATTGAACCTGGGACTTTTCAGTATGCAGGCCAACGCTCTATCCACTGAGCCAAACAGGTTAGGGCTACACACACACACACACACACACACACACACACACACACACACACACATATATATATTTAAGATACACTTACTTAAGCTAGTAGGGATTTAAGATGAGATCTCAGGGCCCTCAAAGTTCTCAGGCCTAAATTAGGCCCTCTGTGTGGAGTTACAGGGAGCTCCTTAAAAACCAGATTCTCATTTGCCTGCAGCTGTGCCTGTGTGTACCTCTCCTGCCCACTCCTCCGGCCTATGACAGATGACAGTAACTAAGACCGCATCACTCCAATAACAGGGGATGTTCCCCTTGACGATGAGCTTAGCAACTCTCCGTAGCCCAGACCAATTCAATAGTTTTATATGAAAACCCGGGCCCAGTCTCCACACCACCTCCGCGTGTCCCTGGTGATGCTCTCCTGGGCAGTTGCTCATGGATGATAAATTGCTTTTATTCTGGAGCGTGGCAATGGCTGCTACTTAAGTTGAAACTCAGGGAAATACCAGAAGCTACTTTGCTCGCTTGCAGTTAATGTCTAATTATTCTTTGTTTTGGTGTCTTTTTTCCTCTGCGCTTCAGTGTTTCAAGCAACTGGTTGCTTTTTCTACTGTTATAATTTGCTAAGCCAGCAGTGCTGATATTTTTGTCAATGTCAACTTACTTTTCTTAAAGGACTGATTGCTTTGTTCATATTTCTCCTTAAATTCCTTTCTAATATTGCCTTTCTTTCTTTGGAATTTTATTGCTAATTAATTTTTTTTATTTTTTTTCTTATTTTATTTAATTTGTAAGGATCTCATGGTTAGATTTGCAGATATACCTGGTTTTTCCTTGATGCAGAAATAATGTGTACAATTTAAGTCATTGATTCATTCTTTTATTGATTTGATATTCACTGTAACCTTCATATATGTACTTGCTGAGCACCTTCAAATATTTACAATTCCTTTCAAACATATTAACAACAAACCTATGTCACTGTAATACTTGACAGAATATGTTATGTCATAAGAAAGTCGTTTGTGTATATGAGAAAGGAAAGGCCCTAAAGGAAAATGGTTAAAAATACATATAATGTGGGAAAGAGTGGTTACAAAAGGTGGGAAGGTATGAATATATTTACTTCCTGTCTAATGAAAAGTGGAGCCGAGGCTGGTTTGGCTCAGTGGATAGAGCATTGGCCTACGGACTGAAGGGTCAAGGGCATGTATCTTGGTTGTGGGCACATCCCCAGTAGGGGGTGTGGAGGAGGTAGCTGATTTATGTCTCTCATCAATGTTTCTAACTCTGTCCCTCTCTTTTCCTCTCTGTAAAAAATCAATAAAAATATATTAAAATATATATATGTGTATATATTAAAAAAAAAGAAAAGTGGAAAAACATTTTATTAATTTAATTAATATCTATTCTTTAATTATTTTCCATATGCCACTCATCTTTCTCACCCCATGTGTAATTAACAGATATGCAATATGTATTTATTGATTTATTAGTTATTGATTGGCAGTGAATTACCATACACTCTCCATCCTACGCTGTATAATTACTATATTCTGCTGTGTTTTTCTTGAAGACATGCTAACTATGGGAGTGACTATCACTATTTGAATTATATAAGCAAGTCATTGTATTCCAACTCACCAGATCCTATAGCCTTGTGCCCTGCAGTTTTCCTTGTTTAAAACAGGGCACTCACTGTAAGCCTACCTCCTGGTCTGTCTGAGGAATTCCCGGGGTGTTGCATCAAGAAAGCGCTGGAGCTGAAACCGGTTTGGCTCAGTGGATAGAGCGTCGGCCTGTGGACTGAAAGGTCCCGGGTTCGATTCCGGTCAAGGGCATGTATCTGGGTTGCGGGCACATCTCCAGTAGGGACTGTGCAGAAGGCACCTGATCCATGTCTCTCTCTCATTGATGTTTCTGGCTCTCTATCCCTCTCCCTTCCTCTCTGTAAAAACATCAATAAAATATAAAGAAAAAAAAAAAGAAAGCACTGAGACATTCCTGGGACATAATGACTAATAACTCTGACATAGCAAAATTTTTGTTTTGTTTCTACATATTTTGACTTTGTGTGATAACTCACTTTATGTGTTCAAGTTTTGTTTTTAATTAAAGTTGTATGTTTGACTACCATGCCAGTTACATGTGATTCTGAATCTTTACTTGCCCTCTTCCTCAAAGAAATCTTCCTAAAAGAACTTTCTATTCCTTTTCGTATTTCACCCTTATGAGTTCCCTAGACAACTCCTAATTATGTGTTGTTTTTTTTTTCCCCTTATGCATCCTTTACATGTACCCCTCTCCATTATTTTCTATCTCTACTTTTCCATCCGCTCTCCTCTCGGTGCCAAAATAAAAATTCACCCTCGTCCTTCCTTAGGCTGCCCTCCACTCGAATTTGCTGGCTACACTTTTCATCTGTTTTATTATCTCAGACTCTTTTCTTAGTCATCCTCAGTCCAATTCTGGATCCACTGTTTCCCTGAAACCGTTCTTACATAGTCACTAATAAGTCATTCAATGGTCAAATTCCATAGCCTCTTCTTGTCCTTGTAGGGACCACCCAGCAGCTTTCAGTATTATGGACCATATTATTTCTTGAAATCATCTTCTTCTTCGCTTTTAATATACATATGTATCTGAATGCCACTTCATTCCTAACTTCCCTTTTCTGTTCTTTGCCTACCTCTTCTCAAATAATTGCAAGAGATTTTTTGTATTTAAGTCTAAAAGAGTCAAGGTTCACCAGAGAAACAGAACCAATAGTAATTATTTGTTGGTTTGTTTGTTTTAAGAAATTGGATTAAATTGTTATGGAGGCTGAGAATTTCCAGAAATACAGTAAGCAAGCTGGAGGCCCTGGGGAGCGCCTGGTATAGTTACAGGTCAAGAGTTAGCAGAATTGAGACCCAAGAATATCTGATGTTTCAGTTCGAATCCTAGGCAGGAAAAGACTGATGTTCCAGATCAACTAGTCAGGTAGCAGAAGACCCCCTCCCCCCATTACTTGTGGGAGGGTTAGTCTTTTTTGTTCCATTCAGGCCTATGATTGATTGGATAAGTCCCACCAACTTTAGGGAGACCAATCTGTTTTACTCACTCTACCAATTCAAAAGTTATTCTCATGTAAAAAACACCCTTTTGTGCGTGCGTGCATGCGCGCACGCACACACACACACACACACACACACACACACGCAGAAAAAGTGTTTCACCAAATATTTGGGCACTCTGTAGCTCAATCAAGTTGACACATAAACTTGACCATTACATTACCCTGACTTTCTCCTACCTAAATAACCTTTTCCAAAAGAAATATACTCACTCATTTTACAATGTATAGATCCAAAAATTTATTTATTATATCCACTCCTTTAAACCTACTCTTCACCCCTTATCTAGACTAATAGTTCTGCCATTCCACAAGCCATCATTCATTCCAAATTCTCCTCATTGCCTGTATGACCACTCCTATCATCTTTGCCTCTTTCCATGTTTACTACTTACCCATTAGATCAATCTTCATTCCCTTTACCTAAACTATTATTGCAATTCTTTTTTCTTGCATCCTTAATGTTCTTGAATCCTTAATTTTGTTTCCAAAGTTATCTTATACAAATAGTTTGACCCTTCCTTGTTATTACTTTATGTTTCAGGAAAAACAAAACAAAAATACAAAAACTAAAAACAAGAATCATGTTCCTGAGGAATTATGCTGAGTAGAGTTACTTGGAGCCTTGGTGAATCATATACAGTGGTACCTCGAGATACGAGTGCCCTAACATACGAGATTTTTGAGATACGAGCCATCGAGCGAGCGATTTTTGCTTTGAAATATGAGCAACATTTGAGATACGAGTAATCGTGTGGATCGGACGGCTGCACACGACCCACTCACTAGTTTACCTCGACTCAAGCGTCTCATAGTTTCCCACGCCTCAAGGTTATGGAACGAATTAAACTCGTATCTCGAAGTACTACTGTATATCTCTTTCATGATGGCATAAGACAACCAAAACCAAAAGACTCCATAACATGTTTAAGGAAAGAATACCTAAAAGTGGTTTTGAACTATTGGCAGAAAGGATGTAAAGACGTTCTAAATAAAGGAGCAAATTATGAGTTCAAATGCTGGGGTATACTAATATGTACGAAATAAATTAAAACAAGTGGATTAAGGCCTGTGCTGTGCACAATGTGGGGATACAAGGCCCCCCTTGTAGATAAAATGGAGGGCATAGCAAGGTGGGATTGATAAGGCTCAGATGAGCTGACAAGATCATGTCTCATCTGCCACAAATTCTGGCCATACTAATTAATGTTGTATAAACAAAATACCATGCTCTTATCATAATAAAACATGTACTTATATTTTTACATACCTAGTTTCAAATATCCAAACTACACCATTTTCTAACCAAGATAATTGGAGATATTACTTCAGGTATCTCAGTTTATTTCTTTAAATTTGGAATACAAATAGTCATCCTTGCAATGTTGTTCTGAAAAACAGTTATTGAAAATAGGCTGGCTCTGGCCAGTGTGGCTTAGTTGATTCGGTAACATCCCATGAACCAAGAAGTTGCCGGTTTAATTTCTAGTCATGGCACATTCCAAATTGTTGGCTCAATCCTCAGATGCAAGTGTGCAGGAGGCAGACTATGGGTGCTTTGGTTTGCATTGATGTTTCTCCTTCTCACTTTCTCTTTCTCTAAAATAAATAATAAAATAATAATAAATAACTCAGTAAAATAGCCTGAATATGACTTTATATTCATTAGGATGTCTATTACACAACAAATAGAAAATAGCCCATGTTGGTAAGGATGTGTAGAACTTGTGCCCTGCTGGTGAGAATGCAAAATGATGCTTCCACATCATGGAAAACAGTATAGAGTTTCCTAAAAAAGTTAAAAAAAAAAGAATTTCCACATGATCTAGCATTTCTTCTTTGAGGTTTATACCCAAATGAAGTGAAAGCAGGGAGGTGAACAAATATGTACTGGTAAACTAATGTTTATAGCAGCATTATTCACAACAGGCAAAAGGTGGAAGCAACCCCTGTCGATTGGATGAATGAAGAAACAAAAGATGTTATTTACACATAATGGAATATTATTCAACCTTACAAAAGTAGTGGGATTCTCACACATGCTACAATATGGAAGAGCCTCCAATACATTATGCTAAGTGAAATAAGCAAGCCACAAAAGGCCAAATACTGAGTGATTCCATTGATGTGAGGTACCTGGAATAGTCAGATCTATAGAGACATTAAGTAAAATGATAGTTTCACGGGCTGTGGAAATAGGGGGTCGGGAAACTTTGGTTTAATGGGTAGAGAGTTTCAGTTTGTGGTGATGAGAACAGTTCTGGAGGGACGATGTGATGGTTGCACAACAGTGTGAATATACTTTGTACCACTGACTTGTATGCTTAAATGTGGTGAAATAGGTAATTTTTTTGTTATTTCTTAGCATAATAAAAATATAAGCTAATGTAATGACTCTATACATCTCTTTGAATCAGGATCCTCAGAACTTAGCCACTCTATGCATACCCTATTATTCTGCTCTATACCCCAGTCTATGAATGGGCCTTGTATGTTCATAGCCATATACATCCAAGTTATTTTTTCATTCCACTGTATTTGTGATCTCTTTTCTCATGCTGAAATCTTAGTTTACCTTTAAGATCCAGTGTCCTCAGAAAAGCATTTTCATGTATCCCAGTTAAAATTAATCAATTACTCCTTCATTTGTACCCTTGGCCACACTTACTTATTCCCTGATTTTCAATGCTTTTACTAGTTTTTTTTGTTTTGTTTTATTTTGTTTTTGACATTTGTGTCCTCCAGATTTTAAACCCTGAGAATGTGGATGTCTGACTTCTTTCTCTGTGCTTAGTCATTCAGTGGATATTTGATCTGAAATAGGAGGGCCTCACTAAATAACTTTTGTGTCTGGTTCTGGCTTCTCCTTTTTAATATACAGATAAAACTCAATAATAATTAAATGGTGTTTCCTCTGGTTGAAAATGGTTTTTAAAAGGTCTTGCATTTCTTCTTTTTAAAAAATATGTTTTATTGATTTTTTTTTAACAGAGAGGGAGGGAGAAGGATAGAGTTAGAAACATTGATCAGCTGCCTCCTGCACACCTCCTCCGCACTGGGGATTTGCCCAGAACCAAGGTACATACCCTTGACCAGAATCAAACCTGAGACCTTTCAGTCTGCAGGCCAACGCTCTATCCAGTGAGCCAAACCAGTCTCAGCAAGAGATCTTGCATTACAACTTATGTGGAGATTTATATCATTTTTCTACTTTTTTTCTTTCTCTAGACCCTAGAATTTTATACTTAATTTCACTCATGGCACATCAAAGGCTTAGGGTTGAGTTTGTATTTTCAATTTGAAAAAAATTTGGAGACGATGTTATTTTCACTTTTGTGTTTGTGTGAATTCATAAAGAATGTCTTAGCTAATGATGACAGAGTAAGTGGCAGTCATAGAACAGGCAAGCTCTTCAAACTTCAGGTATTTAAGGTGAACACCACCACTTAACTGGTCTCGTTACCTAAATTGGAAATCCTATATCGCTAATGAAGCATAGCAGAAACACAGGCTTTTTCTCATACTGTTCTATATACTCTTAGTTATCCTAAGTCGCCTGTGCCCAGAAGGAGTAGTTACAGTATCTATAACAACACTGGTTCTCGAATCTCACATCTGGTTGCATTGTGGTTCTAGACATACTGGGTTTCTTGCAATTGGAAAGGTTTTGACATTGGTGTACTGATTTAAGGGAAAGTCACTGTGTGCAATGTATTTCTCTACCCCTTTTTGAGCTCACAGGTCTGGGAACTTTAACTCAGCCTATGATAGCTTCTCACTAAAGATCAAAAGAACCTAGCACGGATCAGTGGTTGAGCATCAACCTGTGAACCAGAACAGGTTGGATTCCTGGTCATGGCCTATGCCTGGGTTGTGGGTTTGATCCCCAGTGGGGCGCATGCAAGAGGCAGCGAATCAGTGGTTCTTTTTCATCATTGATGTCTCTCTCTCTCTCTCCTTTCCCCTCCCTTCCTCTCTGAAATCAATAAAAATATATTTTAAAAAATAAAAGAACAAAAGAAACAATCAAACTTACCCAGGCTTGCCGATTCCTTTAGTTCCCTCCTCACTAACAGACTTGAATGTGGAATCTCCTTTTCTCCACTTCATCGCTGAAACAACCACTCATGCTCTAAATTCTACTTTCTCCCATTCTTCCATCCTAGCTCCCTGTGTTGGTGTTTTCTCCCCCTGTGGATGAGGCTCCATGTTGGAACAAGTGCCCCCACTCTCTACCCGGCAGTGAGTCAGTGATTCTGTACAGCAAGTGGGGGGGGACATTCGTGACTGAGGGTAGCTGAGCCTCTGAGTCTCATGTCCCAGGCTGCCACGGACTGCTGAAGACCCTTCACAATGCACTTGAGCTACTAAGTGAAAAGAATGACTCTCTTTCAGGCGATCCATGGCTCAATATTGACAGGAGCATTAGAAGACATGTCAGATAGCCTCTTTCTGCTGGCCAGCAAGTTCTGTGATTGTGGCAGGCGGGGGGCAGAACGCCTCTGGTGGCTGACAGCGAAAATATTTGATCCGAGCTCTCCCAAGCCTCTGTAGATTTTTCTATCCAGAGAAGAGCACCGGGGCTGCATTAGCAGGGTCCTTGAGATGGAATGGAGGAGGCAATGCTATTTTCCTCCTGGCTGAGAGAAATGGCAGAGCCTCTTTGCAACAAATGATCATAAATTGCCCGAGTGTCTCCGAGGCAATGAGAGGACTTGCCTGGTAGGGCTAATGCAAGCCGCTCTCAGACTTTGGAGTGGTGCTTGCTCTTGGGATGAAATAAGGGTCTGAGGAGAGAGCTCCCGCGCCATGTCTGTGTGCCCCCAGTGAGCGTGGATGGGAGCGAAAGGCTTTCAGCTCCTCGGTTACTTTCAAAACAGACCCTCAAAACTCAATAATCAAATCAAAAGGGGCCCAAAGCCAGAAACTAAGATGAAGTGCAATTTGGAAACAGGGAGAGAAAAAACAAGAGCCCCGGCTAAAGTTAACCTTGTCTTGGTACCATTAGTTTATTCTTCTTTTCTTCTTTAAAATTCTGTGTAAGGCATGGGGAGTCATGTCATAGAGCTATAGAATAGAAATGCCTGCATATTATTTCAAGTTTAAATTCAGAAAAAGTTCTAGTTTAGTTCTATTTAAGGCCATTTGGGCCAGTTTTGAAATAATTCTGGTACAACAATCTAGGTCATCTTAAAACTTCTTCGGCTACGCTATTCCCTGCTTCTTTCCAAATCATTTTTGTGAGCACATTTCAAATGTACAGGCTTCGAGTAAGTGACTTTTGATGTACTTAGATTATGTCCCTATCAGTGGTTAGAAAACTTCCTCAGAAGCCCTGGGATATCATGTGTGTTTCTAGAACACATTTACTAATACAAGCATTGTTTAATCAAATCAGGTCATCCATGATTTCCTATTGTTGTTGTTTTAAACCTAATTGTGTTTACTTATTTAAACGATTCATATATATGAATATAAAAACCCAAATTTGAAAGTAAAAGTATTCAGTTTAAAGAAAATAAATTCACTTATCAATCATTTTTACTAAGCTATTTTTGTCCTGATGATAACAATGCTGATGCTCTGGGTGGTCTGTATATGTCTCTTGGGAGGTATTTACCAGGTAAAATATACTTTACTAGCTATTTGTCATAGATGATCTCCTTTAATTTTCTCAACATGTTTATCATTAACTCATATTCTTTGAAAATACTGAGTCTCAGAGAGGATAATTAAGGTCAGGCAAAGAGTATATGGAGAGTGATGGATTTTAATTTATATTATCGGAATTCTAAGTGAAAATTGCCAACAAAGAATAAATAATAAGACAAAAAAGGCATAACTGTATTGGTTGAGGGATTTAGGGTAAAATTTGCACTCTCAGTTCCTAGCAGAAAAATTGAAATAATTTTCTCTTTTCTTTCCTTTTCTTCCTTTTCTTATTTATCTTATCTTCTTTTTTTTTTATTTTATTTTATTTTTAGATAGATCCAGCATATACTTTTTGATTCTAGAAGGAATTTCCTAATCTTATTTTGGCAAACACCACTTTTAATCTTCAGCTATGCAACTGAGTGCTGTTTGATTCAACTCCTCGCTGCAGGTGTAAGGCCCCAATGGCATTAAGTTAAGTAACATTTTCCTGGCTCTGAGTGTGGATCATATATACCTTTCAGAGCTTCAAGAAAAGATATCAATCTCTCTCTTTCCTCTTCTCCACCAAAGCACACATGGCTGTTTATTGGCTGGCGTAGTGTTCTGTGAAAATATGAAGTTTGGAAATAAAGCAACTCTTTGGACCTTAGGGGAGAATGAGGCAAAACTCCCTGCGGGCATGCCCTGTTACCTTGTGATTCTTTCCACACCTTTCCTCAAGAGGTGAATGATCTTCCCTATTCTTGAATCTAAGCTGGTTCTCTAACTTGGTTTTGGATGACAGAAGATGAGAGAAATGACTGTGAGCAACTCTCAGACTGAGCATTGGCAGGTTTCATTTGTGCTCTTTGGGAACCCTGCCCTCAGACTACCTTGTGAGGAAGCCAGTGTAGTCCATTGGATGGCGCTAGACCACAAGGAAGAGATCCATAGTGTCCAGGACCACAGCCAACTTCAACGGTCAGATCTGTGAGTCCCGCCATCTTACACTTTCCAACTCAGCTGGTCCTCGCTAATGAAGCTGCACAAGTGAGTGCCACTGAGGAACCGCAGCTATCCAGCATTACTGCGAGAAATAACAGACCATTGTTTTTTAAACCACTCAGTTTTGGGATGGTTTATTAAACAGTAATAAGAAAATGATACAGTTACCTGGGTAGGGAATTGGATGGGCAAGGGAGAGTGATCACAAGGGAAAAGTATAGTTTTTTGGAGATACTATGTTAGATGTTACATCCAGCCTTACATGAAGCCTGCCCCCTCCCCCTGAGTCTCCTCTCTGCCATTATTTTTTTGCAGGATGTGAGACGGGGGATATCGTAAGCCAATTAGATTTAATAAAGCTGCGATATACACTCATAAATTACACTAGTCACCATAATTTGTGGTGGGCTCATTCTTATAAATATTTAGATTTTTATTATCTCCAGGCCTATTTGCCATCTAAAGGATTAATATAAAGATCATCATGAGAAATAAAATTCAAAAGCCAAGATTATTCAAAGTTTGAGTAGGATCAAACTTGAGGAGTTTTAGTAACATCATTTCTGGAATAGATAAACCCTTAACTGGCTTAACCTACCTAAAACGGGCCGTGTAGCAGAAGCTCAACTTATTTTTAAAAATAATCTCTCAGGTAAGATTTCCTGGTTAAAAAGCTGGAATTTTAAAATAGGCAATTACTTCTAGATCTTTCTCTGTGAATAAGGTAGGGCATAGTTCTCAGTGTGACTTTATAGATCAATACTTCACCCATATGGTGGGGCAGGTCTGTCATTTAGTACAAATACCAAGTAAAGGGGGCAGAAAAGAAAACATGCACCTGAAATAAACACACAATCATATTCAATTGTAAATGTGTATGTTTCTGAGATATAACTTACATGATCTTTGGAAATCTCTGAGCCTCGAGGCTTTGTTATTTAGATTGGCTTTGACACTGAATTCTGGCTTTCAAGCAGTGCTTGTTTCTAGACATTGGTTTCTAAAATTCAGCAGTTGCAAAAAAAATAATCTTTCTGTGACATCATATATGAAGAAAACACAATCTGAGTATTAAAAATAATGATTATCTATAGAAATGGTTGATTCTATTCCTAAACCGAATAAAGCCATGTAATAAAGACCCAGAGTTTAGCTTTATTCACAAGAAATAATCAAAATAGAGTATGAATCTCATTCAGCCCTCTGATTAAGAGATTTCAGGCATTCTGAGAGCTTTGCATTTACTTATTAAATTTATTGAGTACCTACAATATGCTAGGCTCTCTGCTGAAAGGAATGAGAAATGGTAAATTTTCTGAGAGCTCCTAATCTCAGGGATGAGCCAGGCAATTTTTCAGGCTACAGTAAAATGAGTCAGGATAATAAGTGGTCCACAGCACTGGACAAAGAAAGAGACAGAGGGAATTGGGTATTTATTCTCCTCCAAAGAAAACTTCCGCCATGTTGTCCAGCCTTGCCACCTTAGTTAGTGGGACACCTCGTGCATCCTGTCTGTATTTCTGCACGGGTGCAAAGACCTGTTCATGAGAGGGAGCCGCCAGAGCTAAATAACCACGTCTGGTTATTCTCTCCTTCTAGTTATTTGGTAGGACTGTATTTGCTGACCTTCTTTTGGGTGGGTGAGACAAAGAGATAAATTTTAGGCCATCAATGAAAAGAATGGAAATATCTTATGCTGCTCTCCTGTGGAGATTTTACCTTATAGAGAAGGTCTAGGAGCAGCTACCTGCATTCTCTCTGGCACTTTGTGCAGTGATATTCAAAATGGCAGCTGCTGTGATTACAATAGAAGCTGAGCAGATCTCCCCCTGCTGATGTGCAGTGGACATGCAGGATCTGCAAGGTCGCTGCTGCTCTTGATGTAAGTCACTGTGATTTTGGTTTTGTTTATTACTAGAATGTTAGCCAGTGCCTCCTGACTGAAAAAAATAATGTTTTGCCTATTTTTATAATTGTTTATTATAAAAAAACACAACTAACTAGGTGAAGAAAGAAAAGGAGAAGTGATGGAGTGCTCACTCCCAATATGTATCCCTCTTTTTTGTCAGACTATACCTAAACACCAATTTCTGCACTGTGAATCCTTCTAAACAAGCCTTGAGAGCTGCAGATTGCACATGTATGGATATATATACATGGCTTGCACACATACAGATATGCATACATGCACACTTACACAGTGTAAGTCTGCTTTCTTCTTATTATTTAATATGTAATTGTCGCCCTCGCTGGTTTGGTTCAGTGGATAGAGTGTCGACCTATGGACTGAGGGGTCCCAGGTTTGATTCCAGTCAAGGGCATGCACGTTGTTTGCAGGCTCCTCCCCTATCGGGCCATAGACAGGGCACATGCAGGAGGCAACCAATCGATGTGTTTCTCTCACATTGGTGTTTCTCTCTGTCTTTCCCTCTCTCTAAAAATCAATGGAAAAATATCCTCGGGTGAGGACTAAATATATATATATATATATATATATATATACACACACATATATGTTTATATATATTATATTTATCCACATAATGGACTCTGAAGAATATGTATGAGCTGTTTGCTGGTGGGATGTCATTAGTGTCATGAATGTTTTGAAAATAGACATTAATCAAGGTTTATTTTAAAGCTTTGGGACATTTATTTTACCTCCCTTAAGGCCTAAATACTAACAGAGGCAAATACTTACAGATCTTAGAAAATGAAAGAACAGAACTGAAGCCTGAGAGACACACCAATCCCCCCAAAATGAGGATGGGTATGTTAGCTTCCTCTCAGACATGTTTCAGCGTTTTGAGGAAGATGTTTACCTATGTACACCCCAAAAGTTTTCCTAGAGACTTTTTCTCTGGAGGAAGTTTTTCTTTCTTTCTTTCTAAAGTAAGCTTTCATGTGAGAGCTTCTCTATTTCTGAAAGTTTCTGGCACTCTATTTATGTAATGATGTGTTAGTGATGTTTTAGAACGCTATAGCTTCATGTTATACTCGTCTGTGATTAATCCTCCTTGGGCTGGAGATGGGATGAGAGTCTTTCCCTGAGGGTGCAACTTGAAGTTTCTGCCGTATTCATGTAAAATATGATTTGACAACGAAATGTGGCTTAGAGAATAAAAAATGATGACTGTTCTGAAAGCCTTTTTAGGCAGAGAAACTGAAATAAGCATTCCATGTGTGGAAAAATTAAGTCTTAAGAAGCTAAACTCCCCCCATATAAGCTACTTCTTGAGAAAAGAAGGCACTTTAGAAGCTGTGTTAATTCTTTCAAGATAAATTATTATCTCTTAGCATTAAGTAGCGCCGGAAGAGGCCAAATTTTACCCTCGTTATTTCCAACAAAGTATAGAGTTAGTTGGAATATTGGGGAGCATCGATCTCAAGAAAATATAGAATATTTAGAAAATAAATAGACATTTTTCCCCTGAATGTAGACACTGAAACATTTAGGGTTATAATTTCTCTAAATATCTGTATAATTCACTTACAGCACTTACACAGTTTACTAATCTGTAACAAACTTACTGTACAGACTTTTCAGTTGTGTTTGACTTGCATTTATTAAGTACCTGCTACAATGCAGTATACAACACGGGGATGGTGATGAGGAGTAAAACGTGGCCTTTCCGTGAGGAATGCATTCATGCTGGGGCACAATTACAAAAACAAGGCTTTGGTGCCCTGTGGAAAGGTCGTGGCTATCCCACCTTAATTCGCCATATATTTTTCTGAGAAGGCTTTCCTGATTCTTTGTTTGAGGCTGAGGTATGTGAATATTTGTTAGTCCCCTTGCATAGAATAGATTGGAATTTCAAGGGCTGCAGCTAGCAAAGTGGGGAGTGGGGAGGCAGAGAGAATTCAGCTCTAGCACAGACTAATGATGTTAGAATTTATACCTAAAAAAAAAAATCTCTCTTTTTAGACACATATGAACTGATTGGCGCATGACCATTTTTTGAAAATGTTAATGACTACATACATAATAACAATCCATAATCCATTCTTAAATAGAAAGTAGTCAGGAATATGTCTGACATGACGAAAATATTGTTAAATGAATGATTCTGAAATGGTAAAATATAAAGTTTTGGCGTTCCTGTGCTTTTTATTCATTTATTTATTTTTTTTTAATTTCTGATTTGAACAAATTGTCATTTATATCTTGCAAAGAGCACATTACCACTGCTGCATGATCCATACTGTCAGATTTTATTATTATTGGGACAGATACTTTGGCATAGGAATCTTAAACTAATGAAAAAATGTCATCTTCTTTTTGGAGCTAAGTGTTCAAAGTGCATCAGCCATTCGATTTGACAGACATTTCTTCAGAAGGCTTGGGAGGAATTACATATTAAAAATACATTGTATATGAAAGTTTTAGCATTTATAACCACCTCCTCAGTAGATAAACTAATTATAAACCACTTTTGAGAGATAGATTTATAGAAAAAAAACTTTTACCTAGGCATGGGACTCTAGAAATGCCAAATTATATTTCTGTGACTTTCACAGCATACCAAGGATTTGCTTTTTATTTATTGGCTTAATATCAGAGTCACGTAGATTCTTTTCAGAGCAGGAGCAATACCTTATACATCTTTGAAGTCATCACACTGAAAGCACTGTCATCAACTGAACGATGTCTAATTGTGTCTTTGGTTGGCCTGTACTTTTGGACATTTTTTTTTTAAAGGATAGTGCCAATTATCCGTTCTTTGGACCAGGAAAATCCTCTGCCGTGTTTCTCCAAGTGCCATGTTCATTAGCTCACCTGGGTATTTATTTAATTGCAAATTTTCAGGCTGGATCTTTAGAGATTCTGATGCAGCAGGTCTGCAGCGTAGCCCTCCTAAATAATAATGACATAGATCCTTTGAGGAACACACTTGGACAAAGAGTGATGCAGAATATTCAGATTTATTGTTATATAAGACTAAAAGAATGCATGTTTTAAAAATAAATACTCTCTCCTTTGAAAGTTTTTATTATTATTACTAGAAGCCTGGTGCATGGAAATTCATGCATTTGGCGGGTTCCTCGGCCTGGTCTGTGCCCTATTGGAGTCCAGGAGCCCTCAGTGGATGTCCAACTGACGGCTAGTTTAGCCGCCCTCTGCGGGAGGTGACTAGCGAGCTGCTCAGGGGAAGGAGCAGGCAACTAGTGGCGGACCCTGTCATGAATCCCTCTGCTTCTATTGCCAGTGGCCTCTCTCGGCAGAAGGTGACCAGGCACACTCTCAGGGGATGGCCCTGTCCCCATCGCCCCACCGCTGGTTCACTGACCCCTCCCTCTGCCTGCTGGCATCCGCCTTGGCTGGCCTGGCATCACCTGCTCACCAACCCCACCGCCCACCTGGTCATTTTGCCATTTGGTTGATTTGCACATTATGCTTTTATTATATAGGATAATTGTCTCTAAAAAGATGAGTTGACCAAAGTTAAATGTCCACAGATGGACAACATTCACTTTCACTTTTCAAAGTCATTTTCCTAAAACGAGTCCTTTATATAATATAGCAGGACATTCAGTTCTTACATCTCAGGACCATTTGTGCTCCCTGTCCTCTAGGTCTCTCGTCATATGTTCCTCTGAATTCTATCTCCCTGGCCTTCCTGTCAGGGTAGGTGGCACTTTTCTCTGTTAGACACAGACCTAGCAAGTCCTTAAAATCCATTAAGTAGTATAATTGTCTCCTCTGGAGAAATCAAGGCATATATTTATTTCTATTAGGAAGGCAAAGGTCACAAACCCATTCTCCTGGTCCTCACTCAGCATACACTCAGAAGGATGACCGTAACTTTGAAAGCGGATGAGAACCATGTCCATCGTTTTAATAATTTCCAGCCACTTTAACATGGTACACAGTATATCTTCTGATTCAAGCTGAATCACTTTAAGATAAAATATCCTAATGATATTCACCGTGGAAATGGAGCATTTTCAATCCTAAGAAAGCTCTACAGCTAACAGAATTTCACACTGCATTTCAAGCAATATTAATCCGCAGAGGTTTTCCTCTATAAAAAGTGGTTTCGTGGTAACATGTACTGCTGCTTTTAAAGGCACACAAAACATTATTATATTAAAGGTCAGGCTTTGCCTTGGTAAAAAGAAACATCTATGAAATTGTTTAACTCAGCATTTCCCAAATTACTTTGTCTACACCAGTGGTTCTCAACCTTCCTAAGGCCGCGACCCTTGTATACAGTTCCTCATGTGGTGGTGATCCCCAACCATGAAATTTTGCTACTGTTATGCATCATGATGTAAATATCTGCATGTTCCGATGATCTTAGGCGACCCCTGTGAAAAGGTCATTCGACCCACAAAGGGGTCGCGACCCACAGGTTGAGAACCACTTGTTTACACACTCCCCTCTTCATTTGCTAGCTGTTGATTGCAGGTGATAACCCATTCTGTAGTATCGCTCTCCCCTCTGGAGAATTCCTGCTATTTGTTTTGTTTTATGAGAATGGAAGTCACGTGCCCTTTCTTTTGGCCTTTGCTCAGTGCACCCTCCAAAGTCTGAGCATGTGGACATACTGATGAAACAAGGTGCTAGACATGTCACTTTTTAAAACTCTAAGCTGTATTGATACAGCATAAACATGAGCAAGGCATTGAAGAAGTATTTTTTCACAATCTCTCATCCCATTTCTCTATTTCTCCTACATAAAATCATCATCAAATCCAGTTGCCTTGACTTCACACCGGAAATCTCCTTTCCAGTCTTACCCACAGCTCTAAACCATCACTTCTCATCTAGTACAACGCAGTCTCTTTCTAGATTGTCCTTGTGTCTGTATTTTGCTTCCACACGAATCCCCCTATTTAAATATTTTTAGTGTCCCCCCTTCTTCTGTTAATCATTCCATTCTGATTTCTTGGAATTTCATTAAAAGTTCTGACAACATCAACCCAATTAACTTTCCTAGTTTTATTACCTTTTATAATTTTACATTCATGCATTATGACATCAAAATGTCAGATGTTCAAATATTCACCACCTCAATGAATATTTACAGGGTGGTTATTCTAGATCTCTCTCTCTCTCTCTCTCTCTCTCTCTCTCTCTCTCTATCTATATACATATATATATGCATATATATATATATATCTTTTAATAAGAATTTTAAACTTTTATCCTACCCTATTCAACAGGACTCAAGAGACCATCTTTCCTCAGTATGACTTTCATGCTTTAGGAAAATTGCTTACACCCTAGATGAAAACTTAAACAAAATTGACCAATAAATATTTTCCACTGGGGAATTTTGAGGTGAAAGCTAAGAGATTCCACCCCAAGTTTGACTATTCTTTTAATGGAGCCTAAATAAAGCCCAGAGCTCTGGAAAGCCACATAGACAGGAAACCATGCAATGAAGCAAACCTACAGAGAATCAGAAATAGGAGGCAGACCAAGAAGCTTCCTAGTATTCAGGCACCCAATTCCAGTCCCCCCCCCCCCCGGCATTTGACATGCTGTCATTGCATCTTCAGAATGAAATGTTTGTGCTTTAAGCACAGGTATTGATACCTATGCAACCAAGGATAAGGACTACTATGGAGTGAAAACCCATCCCCATCCACACATACATGCCCTACGTTACTGTTTTCTGTGCTGGGAATGTGCTCCTCTCAGTATTTCTGCTTGTCCATATCCCACCCATCATTGAAAACCGACCACTTGCTTAAAGCCCATCCTAACCAATCATGTCTGTGGTGATGGCATTTAAATATTTTTATAGCACATCATTATTACATTATATATGTTTGAATGTGAGATGATGTTAAAGGTATATTGTATACACTAATGCTTATACCTAAGAAATGTTTTAAACATGGCATCATGGCACTAATAATAATAGTTTTGAGTCAAATTGAAGAAGAAATAAGAGTTTATATGCTTATAAATTTAATTCCAGATATACTTTAGAATTTAATATTCTGAAGTAAAACAATTAATGCATCGCTTGGCACATAATATATGTGGAAATGTTTGTCTTTCACATTTCTTGCCCTGCCTTCCTCCTCTTCTTTATAGAGGAAAGTCCATTTACTTACTTCTTTTTTTTTCTACAAATTTTAAACCTCCTGATAGGGAAACTTAGCTCAGAATAAGCTTAATAGCAGCCTTGATGATACTTTCCTAGAGTACACTTGTTTTCTTATCTCAGTGAATGCATCAGCCCCAATGATGATGGAGCTTTGATTGTCTATGTGTAAGTCCCTGGGAAGGATGAGAAATCAATCACATCCAGAGTGTTGGTATAAATCTGAGAAATATCAAAGGCAGGTCTCTGTAAGCATCTCAGAGATTGTGGTGAGGGAGGGAGTCTGATGGTTGAATAGAGCTTCTGACTGTGTTTGACAAAACCCTTTCAATGCCTGAGGGGGAAAGTGCTTTTATATATAGCCTTCAAAACGAATGTAAAAGGGTAAAATCAGTAGACATTAGCAAGTTGGTAGGTGAATAATTACCAAACATGCTTTCCAAACCCTAAAGGTCATCTGAAAGGACCATAAGTGATATTTAACTCCTGAATTGATTTTTGACAGTTTAAGCAATGCATCAACCAAAAGTATGGTGCATTTGAAGAAATCAAATTATTTACAAAATCCCTACCGTAGAGACTCAGCTTCTCATCTCCACCCCTTTAATAGGCTTTGCTGAGCCAAGTAAAAGAGGGGAAACTTTGATAAGAGGGAAAAAAGCCGAGGCTGGACGGCTGGACAAAATTTGTTGCTAGAAGTGGACTTTACCAAGAGTCCAATTAGCTAACATTTATGTTTTGTAGCAGATATTGCTCTAAGGAAGAGGAGGAAGGCAGGGCAAGAAATGTGAAAGACAAACACTTCTACATATATTATGTGCCAAGCGGTGCATTAATTGTTTTACTTCAGAATATTAAATTCTGAAGTGTATCTGAAATTAAATTTGTAATAGACACCCACATAGGGCTTCATTATATATTTAAGATACTGATCTTAATCATCTGTTAAATTAAATAGGATGCCTCAGTTTTGATGCGCTGTTTGCTATTGCTCCGAGATGCATACTGAAACCTGTGTTCTTTGAACCACACAGCTCTGTGCCTCAGGCCCTGTTTTCCTGACCTTGACTTTGGGTGCTCCCACTAGGTTTGGGCTCAAGTACTCTTTTCATCTAACTGAGAAGTAAACCAGTTTTCCTTTTCTTCTCAGCTACACACAGATATGAAACAAACAACTTTAGGAAATCAATTTCTATTTAATTATGTAATTCTAATTTGGAAGTTCTTTGACAAAGAGCAGCATTGATAATGCACTTCCCAAGGTGCTTATGATAATTACAGAATATAATTTCAGTTAGAGATATTGAAGTGTCTAAAAAGAATAAAGGACCTGGGGCTTATTGAAGTACAATAATCCAGACTATTATATTTTATGCTCTAACTTTCAGAGTTACCATCTAGTGATAAACAAGAGATCTCTGTAAAAAACAACAGATAGACTCCAATTAAAAGAATAGGAGGTGGGTTTTTTAAATAAAAAATACACTTTAACAAACTTTTGGAAATAAGAAGTGAGTGGCAGAATAATGAAACATAGAGGGAAATTTCAGTTACATCATAAAGGTGGAACAGGGTCCATTTATGTTCTGGGATGTTCATAGATATATTCCAGAAAGATCCAGAGCCTAAGACGTTCAGTACAAGAGAGCACAGAAGAGAAGTATGGGACTGAAAATGGAGAGTGCACTGAAATACACACACAATGTTAACACCTCCACAGACGTGGTTCAGCAACATTCCTTCCATAACGCCACTTTCCAATATACAACAACCCAGCCTTTGCCAAATCAAAGGGAAATAATGATAAATAAAATACTGAAGAATTTTTTTTCTGGCAACACGTCAGTCTAACAAGACACAGTGTCTCAGAATTACACACCTGAACACGTTATATAAACCATGTTTACACAAAGATTTTACATGAGGAGCGGAGGTGGCAGTGAAAGTAAGGATAATGCACTGTGCCAGGTGGAGGAGAGTAATTATGCTAAGCGATGAGCTGGTTCTGAATCTGGACTCTGTCCTGAGCGTATCTTCAGGTCCAAGTGCGGAGAGCTAGAAACAAAGGGGAGGGCCCACGCTCAGCAGAGAGCAGCGCCTGCTGCCAAGAACCAAAGACGATGCTCTGTCCATGAATGGATTTGAGAAAAGGAAATCTACTGAAGAAGACAGAATGGTGCTTGCTGGAACTTTCTTTGATGAAATAAAATAATATATCTTGAAAACACTAAGCCAGTCCTCCCATAGATTTTCCTTTTTTTTCTGAAATCAAAAATGTTGTTAAAAGTGATTGACAGTTCCTATCCCCTGATGCCTGGCAGAAACAACAAACATCTATACTCTACAGTTACATAGATCACTGGGGGCTTCAAATGGTAAAAATCCCATTGATGTTGACATCAATGCTCTTTTTTACTATAACTGATAACTAATTTTACAGGATGAGAAATAGTTTGTATATAGGATACGCTATAAGTAATTAAAAATTAACTGCCCAAGTGTCAAAGGCATTAAAATAATATAGTGCTGCTGTAGCTACCTGCCACTAAATGGGCCTGCTAGTCAAACAGTCTCTCCCTATACACAGAGCCTTCTGCTCAGCTTGCTTCTTGCTTTATTTGTAATCATGATTAATCTACAAAGTTTTTTCCAGGTGTTTGAGCAAAGGATGGAACCTGAAGAAAAAAAAGGCCAAGAAAAGTAAAGAGAAGAACTCACGCCAGGGCCAAGTGATAGAGGACATTAAATTGAATCAAGATAAAAAAAATTCTAAAATATATGAATATCTTCAAAATTCAATAAAAAATAATCTATAAAATGAGAATGGCATGACAAATTAGAATACATAGCAAATTAATCCAATTATTGAAAAAATGCACTTGCAATATTATGGTTATGGCACAAATTCAGGTAATCTCCTAGAAATGAGAGCATAAAAATAAGAAAATCTAAAAGAAAAGTTAAAAGACAAAAGAAGATCAATCCAGATCCATCATTTCATTAGTAGGAAGAACAGAAAAGGAGAACAGATAAAGGAAATTATTACAAAAACAACAAAAGAGAAGTTCTCAAAAATGAAGAACATTTTCTTAAGGCAGGAAAGACCCATTCAGTATTCAGAAAACAAAGCAAAACAAAAGAATTATCTACATCTAAACATAGCACTTTGAAATTTTATAACACACATAAAAAAATTACCAGAAAGCACTTGAACAGGAAACAGACCCTAAACTCACCTCAAAGGAAAAGAAAGTCACACTGGAGTAAAAAATTTTCAAACCAAACTAAAAGTAAAGGAATGATACTTTTTTAAAAATATATTTTATTGATTTTTTTTTTTTACAGAGAGGAAGGGAGAGAGATAGAGAGTTAGAAACATCGATGAAAGAGAGACATCGATCAGCTGCCTCTTGCATGCTCCCTACTGGGGATGTGCCCACAACCAAGTTACATGCCCTTGACTGGAATCAAACCTGGGTCCACAGACGGATGCTTTATCCATTGAGCCAAACCGGTTTCAGCAGGAATGACACCTTTAATGTTGTGAGACAAAAGGGTTTTTACTAGTAGCTTACCATTCCAAACTCACTCACTAGGATACCACCCTGACAATTTACCCCTCTCACATTTCTACTTAGAAATTTATTTGTGGGTGTGCTCCAGAAAAAGCAGGGATGAAATCATGAAATGAAAAGACAGGGCATCTAAACAATAGTGGGGCACCCTCAACGGATGAGTGCTGGGAAGTCTTTGGGAACATGTGCCAATCTAACCTAGGAAGTGATCAGTGTAGATTAAAGATGAAAGCAAGGAGACATGAATTCTTCTAGGATAGTATGTGGAAACAAAGGAGAATCTGCAGTTTTGATAATGTCCTTAAAAATGATAAAGGTAGAAAATGCAAGGGAACTTAACAGTGAAAGAAAAACAGAGCCATACAGGTGAATAAGTGCAATCATAGTATGTAGACATGTGGTTCTATAATGAATGTTTTAATAAAACCCTAATAATGTAAACATTATTTATAAGGTTTCCAATATAAGAACAGCACGGGAGATAAATATTACTCACTTGGTGCCGTAAAAGTTAAAGGGTGTGTGATGGGGAAACTCTCTTCACCAATATTGGATTTCAATATATTCTTGTTACTGTCCATCTCTGGGTGAGGTTGAAACTCAATGGTAGGGAACGTTCTTCAGTGAGGACAGCAGGGTTAATGAAAATGAACACTTCTTCCATAAAGTAGAGAAGATATGAGTGGCAATAATACATAGCGATGTAGCATTGGCAAGAAGGCATATCTGAGTGAAGAAATTCAGAAGAAAGTACCTACTTCATTCTGGGCCTGGGGAAGAATATGTTGGAAGAAGCAAAGATAGAGACCCAGAGAGGAAGGAGGGAAATCAAGTACTTACATTTACTCATTCATCATTCATTTAACACCTAGAGATTGAATACATATTATGTTCTAGGCACTATCCCAGGTGCTGAAGGGTAAGCAAAAAAAATCTCTCCTCTGATGGAATTAGATTCTAGAAACTAGTGAGTTAACCCCACTCTTCCTGTGCAGAGGTTCTGATTCAAAGCACTTTATAAGTGCCCACTTGTTTGGCACTGACTTTTCACTCTCTAGGACAGAACCAGAATTTAGAGATGTGAGTCTTAAATAGACTGAAGGTATACTGAAGTCAGGAGCTTTCTCCATTTCTCAGTCAGAAGGAGATGGAGTGAGAACTGCCTTTTTCCCCAGATAATCCTCTCTTCCACCAATCGAGACATGGCCCTCCTGGCATGGTCGGCAAAGGAAGCAGTTAGTTCTTCCGGCCCAATCTCACTTTGCTTGGGGCATTGTGCACGAACTCAGGACAGTCTCAGCTTCATTCAGAAGCACTCACCATGGTTCAGTGGCTTCTTTTTTATGGGCGTTTTATTTGCTGCGTCAGGGTGTCGAAGCCATGCAGTCACCCGGAAATGACAGGTGGAGACTCCACCCCTGGGAACATACAGAAACTTGAATTATCCTGGAAGGAGAAGAGAGATTCTAGAGAATTCCGTATGAACTTCTCAATGCCTCATTTTCGAGGTTAATCATATATTTTCTGCTTATATTTTAATTGGACAAAACTAGTCACAGAGCCCAATCTACCTGCAAAGTTGGGAATTACAGTGGATTCACGAGAATATTTAGTGAAGAAACAGTGTGCCTTCTGCCACAGCTACTAAATGAGGAAGCCTCCATGAAACTGAATTTCAAACACAGGCAAATTGGAGAGGCAGCAGGAGTTCCAGGGACTTTCTAGGTAATGGATGCAATAAAGCACGTGTGGAGCCAAGTGGCACCTGGAGGCTTGAGTGAGACAGCAGGCACAGGGACAGATGGAGGGTAGGAGGTAGCCCATATAACAGAGAGAGCCAAGATGACACCCCGTTAGCTGCTGGAGGGAGAGGGCTTATATCGGTCCAAGCCAAAAGATGAGTTTCATCAAAATCCAACCTCAGCATCTAAATCCCACAGGTACTCCGAGCCAGGGAAGTTAAAGGAACTCTGTGCTCCTCAGATGAATTTAAAGATCTCGTAACTTGCTGTAACTCCCTGACTCCTCATGCCCACCTGCATAAAATGCTTTCTTAGAGAGGAGCCAGAGAAAGGAATGGCATGGGCACTTCAAGGAAGGGCGCTTTGTGCCTGATGGCAGCAGAAAAATCTCCACAGGCCAGTTCTCTGCCTCAGCTGGAGAGAGCCACCTGGCCCGAGCATGTCCTACCCAAAGTGGCCCTTATCCAATGACTGATGCAGGTAGGAGTTTGACAGAGCCAGGTATTTTGGCTCAACACAGGCCACCTCTGATGGGCCATTTATGCTCCAGAGTTCCCTGTGGAATAAGCTGAGGCTTTTGTAGTCTAACAACAAATTAGCCTTTTTCCTCTGCCTACTCTTGCTTTCTCTTCTTTCCCTTCCACAGGTGTTGATTCCTTATAAACATCTTACATGCCATATTCCACCTCAGCTTCTGCTTCTAGAGAATGTAGCCTTAAAATAGATCTTTCCAGAAGTGGCTCAAGAAAGGAAGTGATACAATTGGGCTAGGGGGCTGAACTACCATATGCCCCAGTCCATAGGGATAGGGGGAACTCAAATGATGTCCCCTGGCACAGGCAGGAGTTCAATTGTTAAAACTCACTGAGCCCTAGTTGATTTGGCTCAATTGAGAGAGCATCGGCCCAAGGGCTCCAGGTTCTATTCAGGTCAAGGGCATGTACCTCAGTTGCAGGCTCGATCTCTGGCCCTGGTTGGATGAAATCCAGAGGCAACCAATCAATGTGTCTCTCTCACATCAATGTTTCTCTCTCTGTCTCTCCCCATCCCTTCCACCCTCTCTCTAAAAATTCAATGGAACAATACCCTTGGGTGAGGACTTAAAAAACAAATATCTCTCACTGATGGTGAGTTGGGATTGTGTGCATGTGGAAGGGAATGCATGGACTGTTACAGTTTGTCAGGTTGAAATGTACAAGCAAAAGGGAAACTATAAAGACAGTGGGTTTTGGAAGGCTATTGCTAAGTGCCATTGATACCTAGCTAATGGTGACAAAAAATCCTAGGGGTTCAGGAGCAATTAAAAATTGAGTGTGAAAGGCAGAGCCATCCTGAAATCTTAGAAAAGAAGTTCTCACCCCCTAGGGACAAACAGAGAAGCAAAGGACCAGGCCTAGAACCTAATAGAGTGGCTGCATCCTGAAGTATCATAAATGCCCAAACAAAGCTGTCTGTTAGCCAAGATCAGAGCCCTAATTAGGAAGTGAATATGAATAGGGTCATTTAGGTGGATTTCCCCACAGTTTTAAATCGCCTGCTGTCTCTGTAATGTTGGACACTACAGAAACGGCCAACCCCTTCCAGTTAGCACTACCTTTTAGCCTTGAAGACAGTTCAAAAGCCTTCCACCAGCCCACCACATAATATGTTCTCCTCAGGATATGCCATTGTTAAATTGATGGTTAATCCAGGTGGGCACATGCTGGGACTAAGCAGGGAGAGAAGGGATTACACCTTAAGGAAGTGACATACTTCAGGCTGTGCTGGTGGGATCCTGGGCCTGTGGGCAGGATGTGGGATAGGATTCTCGGGGTGACTGGTTGATCAAAGATGGAAGATTATGTGATTAGATAGGAAAGAGTGATTTTGCAGCAATGTTGTAATTCCACACTTCCCTATTCTCATAGGAAAGGCAGATCAGAAATAGCTAGTATTCATAGCGAGAAGATAATATGTACTTTCAATTTTTCTCCGAAGATGTATTAACTCTACTATCCTCTGTCTCATCTGGATAAAATGGACATTCAAAAGGCCATCATATTGATCCACGACATCAGGCTAAATCAGATAGTTTGTAAGATGAACACCTTGATAAGACATACATGCTGCTGAGTGTGGGAGGTAAACCCTATACAAAGTCAGGAGCTTGATCATCAGTAAACATTTTAGGGTTCTGTTAATAAAGTATAACAGGAAATTGTCTCCAAAGTAAAGATGAAACATGACGTCCTACAGGTTCTGAACAATTCGTGTTTAATGATATTCTGAAGGTGGTATTCTCCAGCTGGGAAATCGGTCTGACCCCTATACTGGGAGTAATGAGAGCTGGTCTTGATCAAATGGCACAAGCTCTGATACACATCTTTGCTGTGGTGCAAGCAGCTGTGATGCTTGCACCGTACAGTTTGGAATAATCTGTGATTTTAGAACTATTAGCGAGGGGCAAAATGCCATGCGGAGCCAGGAGGAGGCCCCTGTGATAGAACTGCAGGCTCAGGTTCTGGATCAGGGCTATGCCACCTGCAGCAACAAATGAGAACTCTTTTTTTGTTTTTGTTAATATATTTTATTGGTTTTTTACAGAGAGGAAGGGAGAGAGATAGAAAGTCAGAAACATCGATGAGAGAGAGACATCCATCAGCTGCCTCCCGCATGCTCCCTACTGGGGATGTGCCCGCAAGCAAGGTACATGCCCCCAACCGGAATCGAACCTGGGACTTTTCAGTCCACAAGCTGACGCTCTATCCACGGAGCCAAACCGGTCTCGGCAGAGAACTCTTTTGTAGAACATCTCCCAGAATGCTATTGGGCCTGGTAGAGGGAGAATGCTTGACCCAGCAAAACCAAATGACCACTTATCTGGAACGTCCTATTATGATTTGGGTTCTGTCAGATCCACGAAGATCAGAGGAGGTCAGAAGCAATCCTTCATATGATGGAAGGGGTGCGTCAGAACCAAGCAAAACCAGCATCAAAGAACACACAGAAGCTAGCTGTGTGAGCAACAGCCAAGATCCCCGCTACCAAAGCACAGCTATACCTCCCTCCGCTTATACCTCTGTCCACGTGGGGGTCAACTATGGGAGGAGGAAAATGCCAGAGCTTGGTGTTTGCATGGGTCAGCTCGGTAAGTTTTGGTGGAAACCAGAAATAGATGGTGGCTGCATTGTAACCTCACATACTTGGAAGACAGTAGAAAAGGTAAACCATTTCAACCTGGGCAGCCTGTGTGTGAAAGGAGATGGGCCCTCCCACTCTGGACTCTAAAAGTGATGTCAAGCTATGATATGAAGATATGAATGTAATTAAGAAAAACCATCCCTTAAAAAAGAGATAACTAAAAGAAATAAGTATGATTGCTTCTTGAAGTTACAAATTGATTTGTATCAAGAGACAGCTGATAAATCGTTACCTCTACAAATCATTATAATTTAAATATTCATCTTCTTGCCTGCATTAGGCTGAGCAACAGACAGGCACTCACACAAGTCTAGCACCTGCCAGGCACACTTGATATTTACCTTACTTTACTCATGCCTTCTCTATTTCCCAAATGTATCATACATGCTACATTGAGTCTTACTCCATCATATGTCACTATTATCCACTAGAGCAACAAGTTGCTAACTAATTCTCCTGTAAATATTGCTGTCTGTCCTCTTTTTATCACTGCTCTGGATACCCAAGCTCCTCATTGTAGCTAGAATAATTTTCCGGAAATACTATTTTTAATATTAGAGCTTCCTTGTTCTAGGGTTTCCTTTTCCAAATAAAGTCCAAATATATAATGCATGGCCCATACTCTGCTTCCTTCTCAACCTCCCAGCCTTCGGGTTCACCAAACTTCGGACTGATCTCACCTGTCCAGTAATTCTGAAATGCATTTAATTCTTAAACCTGTTTACCCTTGAATATGCCATTTATTCATTCTGGAATATGTTCATCCCTCTCTTTGCCTCCACTTATTTAGGTCCTCAATTTAAAAACGACCTTAATCCAGACCCTCCCTTCCTCGGCAAGACTAGGTTGGAGCACCTGCCATATGTCCCTGAGCATTTTGGAGGTTCCAATGAGTAACTGCATATCCTTTAGTACCTGTGAAATACATATCTCAGGTCTCTCAACACTAAGCTTCCTTAGTACAGAAGCAACTTCGCCCATAGACACGTGTTATAGATTATACGAGGAACCCAGTGCGCGATTCAAAATTGTGTGGTGCCGCCACCCTCAAGTCACCAGTCTGGCCCTGCCTCACTCCCTAGTCCCCCCAGCAGGTTGGCTGCTGCTGGTCTGGCCCTGCCTCGCTCTCAAGCTCTTGAAGCAGCCAGGCTGCTGGCTGCTGATCAGGCCCTCCCCCAGCACAGGTGCATGGAGGCCCCTGCCGCCCTGCCCCCAATGCTGTGCGTGCAACCTCCTCCTGTCTGGTCGACCCATTATGATGTCCCAGTTAATTAGCATATTCTTCTATTATGTATAGGTATATTCTTATATAGATTTCATATGTGTATATTCAGTATGTATCTATGTACATATGTTCATATTATTTATTTCATATGTGCTCATATGCTTAGAATAAATAATCTTTAAGACAGAGTTATTTAAATGTACAGGACAAGTTCAATTCGTAGAAGACTTGAAATCAAAAGCAGAGCTGCAATAAACATAAAAGGACTACATTTTAGAGGGCCTACAAGGATTTCCAAGTCTGTTGAACACGTTCTAAATTAAATATATTAATCATTGGAATTATGCTTTGCTGAGTAAATGTTTGATATTTAAGAACTCCTTAAGTTAAATAACACTTTTGTTAAATTCTCCTGGTGGAAAAGTATTCATATGAAGTAACCCGTATTGTAAGTAAAATAAGTAAAAAAATAGGAATTTTATACTAGGTATAAATCACTCCAATGACTTAAGTGATGAGTAAACCAAGTACTTTTAAAATGTTCTTCAAAATAAAAAGTTTTACCTTCCTGGAGAATGCAACTGGCAAGCATAGTCACATTTAATTTACATGGTTCACTAAAAATGGAAAAACACGCACAACAAAAATGAAAGAAAAAAAATCAGCTAAATTGGCCTCCATTCCCTCACACCAGGTGTCCTCAGCTATTTAAATGGAGTGTTTTGGGGACACAGTCCATTCTCTCTCCCCCACCTCACAGCCAACAAGCAACAGCAGAACTTTTGATTTCTTTGATGATTCTGTGGCTCATCTGAATCCGTATGAAAAGCCCGAATGATAGATATATGTGGGCATCATCCCTGATGCTCGTTATTACAGCCTTCACTTCTCCTTAGTGTGGTAAAACAGCTCATATTTATTTTCTCCTTGCTGCAATGCATGCAGGAATATGATTAGACACATCCCAAAGGCAGGATTTATATCTTATCTTTTCTTGGAGTTGATTTTTAATCTCTCGTGTTAATTTGAGTTCTACAGTTTTTCCTTGACTTTCTTGTCCGTCCTGACTCCTTCAATGCAGAACACACTAGAATATGTCAGAAGAGTTGTCCATAAAAAGGCACTTTATGTAAATTTTTGTTCTGTTTTGCTTTGCTCCTATGTTTTGGTTATTTTTTTTAAATACTTCTGCAAGATTTCTATTTCAATTGAAATTTCTGTTTTTAGGGAGTACGGTATCTCTGGTGATGCTACTGAGTTCTAATCCATCCTCAGAGGTCTGAGATAAGATGCATAAAGCAAAACAATTTCTAATGTGTTTCTTTAAAAGTGTATTTTTCACAGCTAAGGGAAGATGAAGTCTGAGCATCCAACTGAATTTAAGGAGGATTGAGAAAAATTAAATTTTGGCCCTTTATGAATTTCGCGAGTGCTTCTTACGCTCCCAGCACTTTGCTAACAATGACTTTTGATAGAATTTAAGCAAGACCGATGGTCATTCTGCAGTTGTCAAGACCCCAAAGTGAATGTGCTGATCTGAGTTTTTGGAATAGGCTGCTGAAATATTTTTAGAGCAGGAGATAATTGGTGTCTCTACTTCAATTTGTGTTACATAGAGATGGCTTCGGGGACATTTAATATTAAAAAATTCAGTTCTTTAGGAAAATCACACAAATTAAAATAGTTACTCTGAAAGAGCTTTATGGGAATACATTTTGGGGTTTCAAGATGTTCTGCACACTCTGAGAACCAATAAACTTTGGGATGCCACAGTCAATATTATATGAGCACTTCGTGATGCATAATGAAAGAACATGCGGGGGATGACTCTAGAAGACGGAAACTTGATGGAGTGGAACCAGTAAAGCATCAGTGGGAAGCCTGGCTTCTTCACTTAACAGGCCTCAGGGTCATGTGACAGGGTCAAGGTCATTGAGCCTTAGGTTCTCCTTATATTAAATGAGGTGCTGAGACCGGTTTGGCTCAGTGGATAGAGCATTGGCTTGCGGACTGAAAGGTCCCAGGTTCGATTCCGGTTGGGGGCATGTACCTTGCTTGGAGGCACATCTCCACTGTGGGGTGTGCAGGAGGCGGCTGATCAATGTCTCTCTCTCATCCATGTTTCTGACTTTCTACCTCTCTCCCTTCCTCTCTGTAAAAAATCAATAAAATATATTTTTTTAAAAAATGAGGTTACATCACCTAACTCCCAAAGCCCTTATGAGTGTAACTTCAATAACATAACCGTGCCCGTCTCCTGTTTAATAGTCAGCTGGTCAATAAACATCACTTGTCTTCACCAAGATTCACTGGTTACATTTTTATTTTTATTTTTTAGAAGTCATACAAAAGTATTCTAGTGCTTTGGTGATTTTCTTTGAAATAGAGTTTTGTTTTCATGTGACTTTAGTGACCCCCTAAGGCTGCTTCCTGCTGGAATGATAATGCACTGCTCTATGCATTCTCATGTGTCTTATCCAAGCACCCATATATTGGGCGCAAAGTAACTGAAAACTCATTCTGGGTCCAGCTGAGCTGGGATCCCTTCTCCCTAAGAACTCAGCTTGTCATTCTTTATAGGTATCAGGCCAGCCAGGCTCCAGAATCTATGAAACGGCATTCTACATGTAGCATCAGTTTTATATATCACGTGTTTCAGGCAGGACTTCATACCACATTAGAGTTATAGTTTATGTCTCACGGAGAGATGTGCCATGCATCACGCATTTCCTTTTTTTCTTAATTTCTACAGGAAGGTGGAGAGGCTGAAAGAGTGAAAATACCCGAAAAAAAGTCGATATGTAAATTTACTTAATGTCTTTATGCTCCTATGGATGGGTTGTAATGTTAAACTCATCTTTTCATTAAACTCCACTGTTTATCAAAGCACTTTTCCATTGTTCAAGTACTGTAACAAAAACAAGTGGTTAATAAGTATTGAGTCTCCAAGAAGGGGCTCAAGTGAAGTTAATTACAAGGAAATATTTATCAGACATGTCTGAGATATTAATTATCCCAGTTTCCATAGGTTTTGAACATTTTTTTTGTGTTCTATCTGGTTGGATGCAAATTTTTAATAAATATAGAGAAAGCAGGTAGGTACATATTTATGTATATAAATACAAAGGCATGTTATTTTTCCTCCTTGTTTTGATAATACTATTTCGATGTTCCCTTGAGGACTTGTTCCTTGATATTCCATTTGATATCAGAGGACATGACAATGACAGAGTGCAAATATGTGACTAAAGTAAGGCCAAACAGATGCTACTTTCTGGATTTTGTGCACATATGTGTGTATCTATGTGGCATGTGTTTGTGTGTGTATTAAGATTAACTTCATGCATGTAGCTTAATCAGTAAAGTTTATCTGTTTTGAGCGTGTGTCAATAGTTCATTTCTTTTTGATGCTATGTAGTATCCTTTTCTTTCTGGGTCTTACACAGCTTATTTATCTATTCAGCAGCTGGAGGCAGTTTTCACTTTTTAGCATTAATGAAAATTGATACCATAAACTTTATTTGGAAATATGTTTTTTTGTGTTTATTTGGTGACATTCACAGGAGACCCCAATAAAGGATGCAGAATAATGAAAAGTAATGTATACATATGTCATTATATATTTATCTATAATATAATTCAGTATAATATTATATACATAGACATAATATTATACTGGATTATATTATATACATAGGCTATCCATTGAATGAGCTTTATGAGTTTTGTTAGTTTAAGTTGCTCAAGGAATTTGTTGACATATTTATGTTGTCAGGTTATAGGCCTAAGATTTTTCAGAGTATAACCGTTTTATAGTTTACTAGGGCCCAGTACACAAATTCCTGCACCTGGAAAGGAACTGTGGGCCAAGAGGCTGCAGTAGGCACAGGGGAGGGTCTTGGACCATCCTCTGTGCCCCTGCCCAGCCCCTCCCTCCTCCTCCCCCTGTCCCCTGTCTGCCTGCAGCCCCACTCCTGCCACTGCCGCTCCCATGTGCAGACAGCACCAGCCCTGCTCGCACCTGCTGACAGCACAGAGTGATTGGGGCATTGCCAGCAGGGGGTGCGAACGGGGTTGGCCCCTTCAGCCGGTGTGAGTGGAGGCTGCTGCCTCGATTGCCCCACATGAGAAAGGGGAGGTGGAGAAGCCCTCAGGGGTGATGATAGCCAGCAACCTCTGCTCACACCTGCTGATGCTGCTGAGTGATTAGGATTGGCGCCAGGCACTTGGGTGCAAGCAGTGGCCCTGGCACCTGCAACAAGTGCAGTGCCAGGCAGGGCCACAGTGCTTGGGAGCAAATAATTTTCATTAACCATCAGAGTCTCCCCCCAATGACAGTGAATGGTGCCCTGCCTTGGTCTGGCACCCCCAATCACCTGCTCCACTATCTTGCCATTGCCAATGCCCGCCATGTTGCAAACACACCCCCTGGTGGTCAGGGCCTGTCATAGCAACTGGTTGTTCTGTTGTTTGGTTGTTCTGCTTGTTTCTGTCTATTTGCATATTAGCCTTTTATTATATAGGACTAGAGGCCCAGGGCACAATACCATGTGGCCCTGCCCACCTGCCTACCATTCTGCCCGCCCACCAGTTGCCAGCCTTGCTGTGAATGGAGCCTGTGGGCCGCAGGGGGAAAAGCCCAAGAGGTGCTCTATGCACCTCATGGTGAGCAGTTGTCTTATTGTTTTGGTCGTGACTCCTCTTACTTTTTATTTCTATGATATCCATGGCATCTGAAGCAATGGTTTCTAGAATTCACTTCTTATCATGTATTGATAATTTATGTCTTCTTTTTTATTCTAATTTATTTGATCAATTTGGTTAGAGATATATCAATTTCATTGATTTAATCAAAGAACCAGGTTATGGTTTCACTCATTTTTCTCTCATATTTTCAATGTCAATGTTTTCTTTGATTACCTTTATTGTATCTTTTTATTTGCTATGGGCTTAATATGCCTTTGTTTTCTAATTTACTAATACCTAAATTTTGATTTCTAATATGAGAATTTTCTTGTTTACGAATGAAAGCACTTATTGCTATAAAATATCTTCTAAGTAGTGCTTTACTTAACATCAAACAAATTTTGCTTGTTGTATTTTGTATTCATTAAATTAAGAATATTTCTTTCTTTCTTTTTTTTTTTTTTGCCAGTTCTTCTTTTGTTCCTGGCTATTTAGAAGCATATGATTTATTTTTCAAATATTTGGTACTTTTTTCAGATAAATTTCTGTTTTTCGTTTCTATTTTAATTTTGTTATGCTTATTCAATATACCTTATATTATTTTAGTTCTTGAGGTTGCTTACTATTTGTTTTGGATTCAAAATATGGTAGCTCTTGGTGAATGTTTCATGTATACCTGTAAAGAATATGTATTCTGTTGTTGTTGATTGAAATGTTTTATAAATAGAACTTAGATCCTGTTACTCTGATGGTGTTATTTAGACCGTCTAAATTTTTACTAAGTTTATGTCTACTTATTCTATTAATTACTTACTTAGAAAATAGTATTGAAATCTCCAAATATAGGTATGGATTTTTCCATTTGTTCTAACAGTTATATTATTTTTTATAGATTATTTGAGAGAGAGAAGGGACAGGGGAGGAGGGAGAGAGGGAGAGAGAATATTGATTTGTTATTTCATTTATTTATGTATTCATTGGTTGATTCTTATATGTGACCTGAACAAGGATCAAAACCAAAACCTTGACATATCAGGCCAAGGATCCAGTCAATAATTTTATGAGTTTGTGTTTCTATTTTTAATTGTCTACACATTTAGAATTGTCATTTTTTCTTGGTTAATTGCCCCTTTAAACATGACATAAAGTTTTTCTCTATTACCAGTAGAATTTCTTCTTTTAATGTATACTTTTTTTATATTAATATACCTAGCAACTCCATTTGATGAAATAAGTTGAATATTGTAAACAATATATATTTTTGAAAGGCTATAAATAATAACCAAACAATAACATACAATGTAAAACATAAACATTATTCAATACAATAGTAGATTGATAAATAAGAAAAAAAATCAAGGAAACATAGAATACAACCAAAAATGATTTGATTAATAAATTTTAAGTCAACCATATCAATAGTTATATAAAATATAACTGGCATAAACATACCAATTGAATGATTAAAAATGCCAGATTGGATTAAAAATGTATCAAGGTCCAACAAAATGTGCCTAGAAGAAATTCACTTTAAATATCAAAACAGAGATAGGTAACAGTATCCAGAGAAAAGAGTAACAAGATATGAGATCTGCCACGTAAACATATCAAAATAAAACTGCATTTCCTATTTCCATATTAATCTTCTAATAGTTTCTAACTCTGTTATAATTTCTCATTTGTCTATGTTCTTCAACTTTTTTATGAAAAACTTATTGTGTTCATCTAAATTCTTTGTCTACTAATTTCAATGTCTGTGTCATTTCTGAGTCTCAATCTGTTGAATATGTTGTGTCTTCACAGGTACTATCTTCTTTTTCTCTTGATTTTTTTTCATGTGTATATCAATAAATTTAATGTTAATTGACAGACACTGCATGGAGTGGTAGGGACTGAAGTATGTGGTATTTATGCCTGAAAGTGTGCACAATTCTCCTTCTTCTATGTTGTTGGCTTGGGAATTGAGTCAATCTAGATAGGAGTGAGCTAATTCTATACAATATTGGTTATCATTTTTACACTCAGTTCACAGCAACTTTAAATTATGGACAAAAAAGAACTCTGACCACCCACTACCAAGTTAGTAAGCAGCAAATAAGAAGCAAGCAGGAACTACTGTTGGAGAAGTACAAGAGGAGAGAGAAAGAGCTTATCTGCCATACAGACTCACATAGAAGGCATAAAGCAAAGAGATGGTCCTGGGAAAGTTGTGGGGGAGGGAACACTGAAAAACTACCCCATACTGAGAATGAAACAGAATAGAATAATTTATAGTAGGTCTTTTATATGCTCTGGGGAATCCAGGGTTTGCTACCTCTTCCTCAGTGGCTTAAGGGTTTTGTTACTTTTGACTCTTGCGGGACCTCATTCCTTTTTTTCTTTTTTAAAAATCTTTATTGTTCAGATTATTATAATGGTTCCTCTTGTTTTCTCTCCATAGCTCCCCTCCACCCAGTTCCCACACCCCCATCTGTCCTTACCTCCCCCTCACTGTCCTAATCCATAGATATACAATTTTTGTCCAGTCTCTTCCCGCACCCCCAATGCCCATTTCTCCCTGAGAATTGTGAGTCCACTCCTTTTCTATGCCCCTGATTCTATTATATTTACCAGTTTATTCTGATCATCCGATTTTTTATTCACTTGATTTTTAGATTCACTTGTTGATAGACATGTATTTGTTGTTCATAATTTTTATATTTACCTTTTTTTTTTCTTCTTCCTCTTCTTAAAGAATACCTTTCAGAATTTTATATAATACTGGATTGCTGGTGATGAACTTCTTTAGCTTTTTTTTTTTTTTTTTAAT
>PVJN01007463.1:0-14040 GCA_004026805.1 Lasiurus borealis | reverse complement strand
ACTGCTTTTCTCTTGCTGCTTTTAATATTCTCTCTTTGTCTTTTGCTCTTGGTATTTTAATTATGATGTGTCTTGATGTGGTCCTCTTTGGATTCCTTTTGTTTGGGGTTCTGTGCTCTTCCTGGACTTGTAAGTCTATTTCTTTCACCGGGTGGAGGAAGTTTTCAGTCATTATTTCTTCAAATAGGTTTTCAGTATCTTGCTCTCTCCCTTCTTGTGGAACCCCTATAATTCAGATGTTGCTATGCTTCAGGTTGTCCCAGAGGCTCCTTACACTATCTTTAAATTTTTTGATTCTGTTTGTTTCTCCAGTTGAGTACTTTTTGCTTCTTTGTGTGTCAGATCTTTGACTTAATTCTTACATTTTTCTAGTCTGCTGTTATGTCTCTGTATAATTTTTTTTTTAATTTGAGTCAATGTATGTTTAATTTCTACTTGGTCCTTTTTGATATCCTCAAGGGTCTGGCTAAATTAATTGGCCTTTTCTAGGAAATTCTTGAAAAACTTTATAACCATAGTTTTGAACTCTATATCCAGTCTTTTTGCTTTCCTCCATTTCTTTAATTTGTGATCTATTTCTTTGTTTTCACATTTTGGCTGCTTTCCTGAGTTGGTAGAGTAACTTTGTGTGCTAAGTGCCCCATAGGGCCCTGTGGCACAGCCTCCCCAGTTACCTGAGGTGGACACTCTTGGTTCACCCCTTTGTGGACTGTGTACACGGCCTTCTAGTAGTTAAGTCTTGATTGTTGGTCTCACTTGGAGGAATTGACCTCCAAGACAATTCGCTGTGAGGATCAGCTGTGTCTATGCTGGGAGTTTTTCTGTGCTGGAGACACCCTTATGAGACAAGACTTGCAAAAGCCACTGTGCTAAGCTTGGATGGGGCAGAGTCTCAGGTAGGAGCAGACAGGTTTGACTTTCTGTCATCCTTGCCCTATGAGGCCCCCGAGTCTCAGTGTCCCTCAGTAATGGCTGCAAGCACTTCTGAGTGAAAGCTGCCCTCGAGTTTCACCCGCTGCCAGACAGTCCAGTTTCTCCATGAATGAGTCTGGGTCCCAGAAACTCACCTGGAACTGGAGTTTAGCACAGTCGGTAGCTTTCATCTTCCTCCCGCTTCAGAAAGCCAGCTGTGCATTCAGCTGCCAGTGCACTCAACAGTCAGTCCTCTCTGCGCACGCATACCTCTGGACCTCTGCCTTCCGCAGCTCCCCTGAGTCTTTTATTTTCCTGACAGTCCAGATTTTCTTGAATGAGTATGGTTTCCCAAAGTCTCGCCCGGGACTGGAGTTCAGTACAGTTTGGAAGCTTCTGTCTCCCTCCTGTTTTAGAAAGCCAGCTGTACACTCAGCTGCCTGTCCTCTCCACACACACATCTCTGTACCTCAGCCTTTTGCAGCTCCTGTGAGTCTCAATGTGCTTTTCTCTTTCCTTTTAGTTGTAGACTTTCAAATCAGCCAGCTTTTCTGTGGTTCTGGATGGTGTCCGTTTTGTTTTTCAGTTGTAGTTTTGATATTATTGTGCGAAGCAGCAGTTTAGGCATTCACCTATGCCACCATCTTGGTTTCTCCCCTTCATTCCTTTTTGAATTGGTGGGCATTCCCCTGTCTTAACATGCTCCATCAAGGAGGCTTTCTCCAGTTTCATTCCTATTTCTATTCTTTCTTGTAAGCACCCACATATTGCTTCAGAAAATATATGTAGATCTATCACCTCAGGTTATAGAAAGGGTATGAATAAAGGCCTGGAACAGAGGCAGGCTAGAACAGGCCACTGGGGGTGAGGGGGGCATATGTAATACTTTCAAAAATGAAGAATTAGGAAAGCTTAAGAGAGCAAGAATCAACTAAAAAATGACAAGAGAAAATATAAACAGGTGAAGAGAACAACACCAAAAAAATAATATGTTTTTATTGTCAAAATAGGAAACAAGCCCTAGTGCAGACAAATTATTATGTATTTCAAAGCGGTCAGTAGAGTTTGGAATAATTGCAAAGTGGGCATGTTGAGACATAGTCAATGCTGGTATCTCAGCAATACCCTTCCCTAGGAATCTGAGGAGAGGTCTGTAAGCAGTATTTTTGGAATATAAAATTTCCTCAGAATATATTCCTTCTATAAATATGAATCTATAAAATAGAGTATTTGCAGTGTAACTTGTATGGGAGCTACATACTTCTGCCTGAATCTGTATTTATTAGCAGTAGTGTTGTGTCCATATATGTTAAATAAATAATATAAAATCATTAAACATGTTTTTGAAGGCTTCACAGAGTTTAAATATAGAAAAAAGTAAAATTTTTTATTCACACACAAAATTTAACGAAGTTGAAGGCAGGAATTTTTATTTTATTTTTTAAAAAATATATTTTATTGATTTTTTTTTTTACAGAGAGGAAGGGAGAGGCATAGATAATTAGAAATATCAATGAGAAAAAAACATCAATAAGCCGCCTCTGCACACCCCCTACTGGGGAAGTGCCTGCAACCAAGGTACATGCCATTGACCAAAATTGAACCCGGGACCCTTCAGTCCGCAGGCCAACACTCTATCCACTGAGCCAAACCGGTTAGGGTGAAGGCAAGTTTTTTAAAATTTATACATTGATCAATATACGTGTGTGTATGTGTGTGTTTGTGTCTTGGTTAAGAGAATTGCTGAACAGTAATTAAATCAAATAATAAAATGTACTGATTTCTCACATTTTTGAGATCTTCAATGCATTTTTACATATCCAACAAGCCTTATAGGTATGTGTATTTTAATTATGGGCGCCAAAATCACCTATAATCCTTTTTAGCATCAAAGGAATAGCCTTCCTATGTCAAGCCAAACTCAGAGAAAAATATTTCTCAAAAGATTTGTGGATGAATTTCATTACTGTTTTTTTTGTCATCATCAGTCCCACATTTTTACCCCTTTTCATAATTTTACTGTTAATAACAACTCTCAATAAAGAACAGCATTACCTATTTAAAAAAATAAATAGAAGGGAAATATTGACATTTGGTTTATATGTGAAAGTTTTATCTTCTTCATAAATTAAATTTATCTATTCATTCTTCCATCTGAAAAATTTTATTAAGCACCAGAAACTATTCTAGGCAGTGGAGATCTGCCAGTGAATAAATTACCTAAACCTCTGGCTTCATGACTGTCACATTCTACTTGGATGGGGCAGAATATAAATGAAGTATAATATATAACATATTAGTTGAAGATAAGTGTAATGGCGGAGGGGGAAAAAAGGAGGACAGGAGCTGTGTTTTATGAGGGGGCATTGTAATATCTGAAGGATTAACTGAGAAGGTAGAATTTTAGCAACATCCTGATGGGTCTGTGGGACCAAACCATGCATATACTTTGAGGAAGAGTGTAAAGGCAGTGGGAGAAAAAAACACACACATACAAAAAAAAACAGGCAAACAGATTTTGGTTGAGAAGCATGCATAATTTGTTGGATTAAAAAAAAAACAACTAAATTATTGTAAGAATTTTGGAATTTAGTCTGACTGTGACAGGAAGGGGTTAAAAGGCCTGCACCCAGTGGAAAGTGATATAATGGCTGTTTCTGTAGGATCACTCTGGTCGCTTTATGGAGCACAGCCTGTTGGCGACCAAGAGCAAAAACAGAGACCATTTAGCCAGCTAATGAGTCATGGTAATGGCCTATTTTAGTGTGTCTGTGTGGGGGCATGATAGATGTTCAAATTATAAATATGTTATGAAGATAGAGGCAGCAGCTAACTTGATTGGTAGGATGTGAGAAAAAAAACAAACAAAGATAATTTGAAGTTTTTTTCTTCCGTGATAACTGGAAGTGTAGTGTTCTCAGGAACAAAATAGAAAAGGCTATATAATAGTAGGTTTGTGAAGAAAATCTCAATAGTTAAATTTTGTATACATTAATTTTGAGTGCTAAAAGCAACTGAATGCATAAGCAAATATATATAAAAATCTCAAATCTTAAGGGAAATCTAGACTGCAGGTATAACATTGGGGTGGTCATCATCATCATTATATACAGTGTGGGGCAAAAGTAGATTTATAGTTTTTCATATGGAAAGTAATATGATAATATTAATAACATTAATGTTAATTAATTTGTATTAGGATTAATAATTAAATACTAATGCAAGAATAAATTATGTTTTGCATGCTCACAGTTGTAAACCTACTACTTGCCCCACCCTTTATTTAGCATTAAAATCATTAGATTAGAGAAGGCTCTCAAATTAGTGAGTATAAATTTTCAAATAAGGAGAAACAATCTGAAGAGCTCTAAGGACAGGACATATTTGAGAGTCAGGAGTAAAAGAATAATCATCAGATTATAATGCGAAGCAAAGAATCAAATTCTACCCACTGTCACTGATTATGTCTAAATTTTAATATGTGATTTAACTTAATCCTTAAAAAGTGGTGTATAGGAAGGAATATTCTACTCATGATATAAATGAGGGAAATAATTTTGGGGAAACATCTTACTCAAGAATATGTATTTTAAGTAGTAGGATTGCATTTGAATCATGGCATTGGGATTTCAAAACAAGTCACTTTGCAATGTTCTAAGTCACGGCCCTGAATCATGTGCACATGGTCAGGTTGTGTGTTCAGTAGGGGTACATACTGGAGTACATGCTTCTCTTCTCTTCTCTTCTCTTCTCTTCTCTTCTCTTCTCTTCTCTTCTCTTCTCTTCTCTTCTCTTTTCTTCTTCTTCTTCTTCTTCTTCTTCTTCTTCTTCTTCTTCTTCTTCTTCTTCTTCTCTCTCTCTCTCTCTCTCTCTCTCTCTCTCTCTCTCTCTCTCTCTCTTTCCTCCTACCTCTCCCTTCCTCTTGCTCTAAAATCAATAAAAAAACACCAAAACATGCAATAAATTTATTAAGTATAGAATAGAAAATAATCAAAGATTAGATAGATTAGATGTAAGATGAATAGGGGAAAAAGGCAAAGAACACAATAGCAGTTCTAACAAAAGTTCAATAAACACTCTTGTTTTTATGTATCCTATTATTAATTACCCATTGCCATATTTCTTTCCTGGAAGGAATTTCAGGATACCATTTTATCCATTTTAGAGCTTCCTCATCTCTGTGAGTGTTTAATGTTAACTTTTGTTAGTATTTATAATATAGAACCCTAATATTATAATAAATATGGCACATGCCCCAAAGTTTTGCTGTGTCACTTGGTTTATACAGCACATAAGCTTTCCTCCCCCTCTGCCATCTTGGCTTCTACTGCACATGTGTCCAGCAGAGAAATACCCCACCTTTTGAAAAACATGTTTTTATTGATTTCAGAGAGGAAGGGAGAATGAGAGAGAGAGACAGAAACATCAATGATGAGAGAGAATCATTGATAGGCTGCCTCCTTCAAGGCCTTGCTGGGGATGGAGTTACATAGGTCCTAACCAGAATCAAATCATGACCTCCTGGTTCATTGGTCAATGCTCAATCACTGAGCCATGCCCAGTTTGTGAGGGACCAGTTATCCCCAGGGTGATGGGAAAGTGGGTCCTTGGTAAAGATTTCCCTGGGGTGTCTGAAACTGCAACTTCAGGACTTAATCAGGCTTAGACTTAGCCAGTTTTACTCCCTTCTCTTTGGCTAATATCTAACTAGCTGCCTACACTAACAGCACTAGTATTAGTCCAGTTTTACAGACTGGGACACTGAGACACACAGTTGCATATGGTGTCCAATAGACTGTGAGGGCATAGCCAGGTTTGAAATCCAGCCATTTCCTGAGACTGAAATCTTTACACCTCTCTCCTGAAGTTATTCAAGGATATACACTTCAATATGCTAAACACCATACACAGCTATTATTTATAATACCAACTGTCTAGGAAAGGTCATAAAGATTCTTTCTGCAGTAATGCTCAGAAATGCTTCGGCGTTCCACTTTGATGGGAGGATGGGTGTTAGGGGAACATATTTAGCTGTAATCGTTTCTTATGAACTTACCTGGGCACTTTTTCATGCAGTTTTTAGCACAGTTAATATTTATATCCTGGAATAGTGGTGGGCAAACTGCGGCTCGCGAGCCACACGCAGCTCATCAGCCATCGCTTGCCGCCCTGTTGAGTAATGAGTTTGCTGACCACTGTCCTGGAACATCCGTTAATCTGCTTGAAAATAATGTAGAACTAAGGACCCAGACTTATTTTTTGTCTTTCCATCCTAGAAGTTAATCAGATAATCTCTTCCCAGGACTTCCTGGATAGGTCTTGGGTTATACAAAGGAAATCCTTTTTTTTTTATATCACCCAAAGCAGCATTTAACATTCCCAGTGTTTTCCCTCAGGTACATCTGATTGTTGCAGAATTAAGGTCCTGGATGTTAATTAGCCATCTCCAGAAAATGAAATCTTTTTTTTTTAATTTTAGCATTGGAGAGTAATAATTTGCTTTGATTAATACAATATCATAAAGTGTTATTAGAAGGGCTGTGTGAAAGCCATGTGGTCATCATGACTTAATAGAGAAAGACACCGAGATTCAGAGTTTAGATGAATGGTTCAAGGTCACGTAGCTGATTAATTGCACAGCATGGATTAGAACATAGAGCTTCTGATTCCAGGTCTAGTGGTCTTCATCAGGATTATGTGATTGGTATCCAACAAAGTGAGCATTTATTAACATAATCACATTTCATAACATTCTCCACATGGTGGGTGTCATAGGGACTAGATTTAAAATTTATCCTCCTTTCCCTTGACTTTCTTAAAATAAAGAGCTGTGGTGAAAGAAAAGTATATTCTTTGTGTTTTTTTTTAATTTAAAGCTTTCTCTCGTTTGAATAACAATCACAAAGCCATAAAAACAGAAGCTCTTCTTGAACTTAATTATAGATACACTAGTAGTTCTTTGCAGTCAGCTCTTCATTTGCATGCATTATGTTTTCACATTTAAATGTGTTAAGAGAAGAAAAAATGATTGTTAAGTCTACATACATTAAGCAGAGGTGTTTTCCAATCTATGGTTTTAAAATACCCCACTCTGGATTGGGGTTTAAATAAGTGACAACATTTATTAATTCACAAAGACTCTGTGATTATGAACAGGGAAAAATATGAGAAAAAGTAAAGCTAACAAGAATTCTTTAATGTAAGCAAAATTTCCATGTCAGTCAAGAACATTAAAACTTGATGCTTTGAAACTCCGATCGCTAAGTTTTGGGCATAAAACAAGAAAGCAATGAGGTTGGTTGAATAAAAGACACACATTCACGAATAGCTGGCGGGTTTTGAACAGATTAAGATATGAATGTTGGGCTTTCTATACACATAAATATATATTAATGCTTGTCTATAGGTATTTTAAATTTCTTAGACGTACTGTTCTTCAGGAAAATAGGAAATACAAAAAATATTTATAAACCAAAAATGCAATAAAAGAAACACTAAATGCAATATTTGGGAAAAAAATATTGACACTTGCGAAGACCATTAAACATCTACAACATGTTAACCGTGCATTTCTTGACATTGAATATTGAGGTAGAGTTTGAAATTTAACTTCAGCTTTTACATTCAATGCAGAAAGGCATTTCCTTTTTCTTAATTAAATGCAGTGTTATGCCTACCAAGCAACACTCAGAATAGGGAGGACTGTCATCAGAAAGCTAATTAGAGATGGTGAGACTGACTTGCTACTTGTAAAGAGAGCCCGGGGGGACAAATGCAGGATCTTGCAGCCAGGATTGGAGAGCTGGACCTTGAGTGGACATGCTCATTAGATCCATTGTCAGTGCATCTATCCGTCACTTTGATGAATGTCAGTTCTTGAGGAATACTTATTTATGTATGTATTAAATTTTAAAAAATCAACTAGACTTATTCTGATGATCATCTCACAATATATATAAACCGGAGGCCCAGTGCATGAAATTCGTGCACTTGGGATGCTTCAGCCCAGTCTGAAAGCCCTCAGGGGATGTCCTACTGCCATGGAGGCTGAAGAGGCTCCTGCCACTGCCGCTGTGCTGGCCACATGTGAGCCTGGCTTCAGCTGAGCGGATCTCCCCCTGAGGGAGCACACAGACCACCAGGAAGCAGCTCCTGCATCGAGCTTCTGCCCCCTGCTGGTCAGTGTGCGTCATAGTGACTGGGCATTCCTCCATTCAGTCAATTTGTATATTAGCTTTTTATTATATAGGATTGATTAGAGGCCCAGTGCACAAAATTCGTGCATGGCGGGTGGGGTCCTTCAGCCCAGCCTGCAGCCTCTCCAATCTGGGACCCCTCAAGGGATGTCTTTCTGCCCATTTAGACTTGTTCCCAGTAGGAAGGGGCCTAAACGGGCAGTCAGACATCCCCCCTCACAATCCAGGACTGCTGGTTCCCAACTGCTCTCTTGCCTGCCTTCCTGATTGCCCTTAACTGTTTCTGCCTGCCAGTTTGATCACTCCCTAACCATTCCCCTGCCAGACTGATTAATGCCTAACTGCTCCCCTGCCAGCTTATTTGCCCCTAACTGCCCTCCCCTGTGGGCCTGGTCACCCCTAACTGCCCTCCCCTAAGGGCCTGGTCACCCCTAACTGTCTTCCTCTTCAGGCCTGGTCACTCCTATCTGCCCTCCCCTGCAGGACTGGTCCCCCCAACTGCTCTCCCCTGCAAGCCTGGGTCCCCCACAATTGCCCTTTTCTGCAGGCCCAGTCGCCCCCAATTTCCCTCCTCTGTTGGCCTGGTCACTTCTAACTACCTTCCCCTGCAGGATTTATCACTCCCAACTGCCCTCCCTTGCAGGCCATCTTGTGGTGACTATCTTGTGTTCACAGGGGCAGGATCTTTGACCACCTGGGGGCAGTCATCTTGTGAGTTGTAATGATGGTCAATCTGCCTATTATTCTTTTATTAGATAGGATACAGACCTGGTACACGGGTAAGAGTCAACTGGTTTGCCCTGAAGGTTGTCCTGGATCAGGGTGGAGGTTCCTTTGGGGTATGGAGTATGGGGTGGCCTGGGTGAAGGGCCTGTGGTGTTAGCAGGCCAGGCACACTGTCCCCCCTCTACCCTCCCTCCATCCCCCCCACCGAAAGCCTCCTTCCTGCTCTCCGGTAGCCATCTTGGTTGGGTTAATTTACATACTCCTCCTGATTGGCTGGTGGGCATAGCTTGTGAGGGTGTAGCAGAGGTATAATCAATTTTCATAATACTCTTTTATTAGACAGGATGTTAAGTCATTGGGTTGTACACATGAATCTAATACAATTCATATGCCAATTACAAAATCAAGACAGCTATGGAAAAGTACTAATTTCATTGCTCTCCCTCCAAAGGCAAATTATTTTGGACTAAATTAAGGATGCTGTGAGAGATGGTCTGTGTGTGTCTGAGTTTTTCAATATATTTTATTTATTTTTTACAGGGAGAGAGGGAGAGGTTTAGAGTTAGAAACATTGATGAGAGAGAAACAAAGATCAGCTGCTTCCTGCACACTTCCTACTGGGGATGTGTCCGCAACCAAGATACATGTCCTTAATCAGAATTGAATCTGGGACCCTTCAGTCTGCAGGCTGACGCTCTAGCCACTGAGCCAAACCAGTTAAGGCATGTGGCATGTGTGTGTGTGTGTGTGTGTGTGTGTGTGTGTGTGTGTGTGTGTGTAATGTGAGAGCCACTGGACTGGTGCCTTTTGATCCCACTACCTGTCCTTCCTTTGCATTGTTACTGTCTCTTAATCCTCCTCACTTTACTCCTCATTTCCTTCTGAAATGTACATCTATTTTACCAGCATTTATGTATGGACTGTATCCTCAAAGCTTCCTTCTGAAATAATCTCATCCTTAAATTAATCTTCTCCCTTCATCATCCCTATATGAGGTTATTAACACCCTATTCCTAGATATGTAATCGAGAGAATGAGTGTGAGTTAAAAAAACCCACATCACAGATGTCCCTTAAACTGTAAGTTTGCAAGGAAATGCAGATAAATGAGCACTATGCTCAACTGTTGTTGGTATTTTTATGTATTTTACTTCATAAAATTTCATATTTTATCCATCATTCTTGGATTCAGCACTAATATTGAACATTTTGCCCGATTAATGAGAAGGAGATTTTCCAGATTAAAACAGCAACCAAATTACTCTGTCTCAGATCAGTATCATCACATATGATTGGAAAAGACATTATAACTCATCCAGTCCATTTTTCTTTCCAACGTCAAAATCCTTAATTACCTCATGAAGGGTCAGCATCTTCTTCAAGGGTAAAAATGACAGAGGTTTTGAATATTTCTCAAGGAAACCCTTCCCATTTCTGGCTCAATGTTAGAGCATTCTTCTTTTCATCAGTTTCCTTAGAAAACTTGTATATTCGGTTATACTTTTACAAGATGCAAGTGGAACAACTTTCCATTATTTGAGTGTACTTAGAATGCCTCTAATGACTTCTGAAACTTTTCCCTAAATTAACAATACCTGATGCCTCCACTGTTTTGGGTGTAGTGATGCATTGACAGCTTTATTATTGTCCAACTATTTAATACTGGCACAGTTTCTCTCAATTAAGGAACCCTCTTTCTTTAAAAAATATGTTCCCTGATAGTATTAGTTTAAAACAGCAATTTTCAACCATATTTTAAATAAAACTCATGGGACACAAAACTAATTATTAAGATTCTGGGCTCACCAAAAAAATATATGTTGTGCTTATCTGACAAAAAAATAGGTATAATTAAAAAATGTTTTATTGATTGCAGAGAGGAAGGAAGAGGGAGAGAGATATAGAAATATCAATACAGTGGTACCTGGAGATACGAGTTTAATTCGTTCCGTAACCTTGAGGCGTGGGAAACTATGAGATGCTCTAGTCGTGGTAAACTGGTGGGTCTTGTGCAGCCCACCAATCTGCACCATTACTCCTATCTCAAATGTTGCTCGTATTTCAAAGCAAAAATCGCTCATATCTCAAAAATCTCGTATGTTAGGGCACTCGTATCTCGAGGTACCACTGTAATGAGAGCAAATCATCAAGCAGCTGACTCCTGCACCTCAGACATTGGGGATGGAGCCCACAACCTGAACATGTTTCCTGATGAGAAATCAAACCGCCATCTCCTCGTTCTGTGGTTCTCAACCTGTGGGTCGCAACCCCTTTGGGGTCCATCGACTCCATCATGGGGGTCGCCTAAGACCATCAGAAAACACAGATATTTACAGTACGATTCACAACAGTAGCAAAATTACTGTTAGGAAGTAGCAAAGAAAATAATTTTATGGCTGGGGTCACCACAACATGAGGAACTGCATTAAAGGGTCCTAGCATTAGGAAGGTTGAGAACCACTGTCCCGGTTCATAAGTCTATGCTTATCCACTGAGCTAATGCCAGCTGGGCAAAACAGGTATAATTTTGATTCATTCACACTGTGCAGCTATAGTTATTTTGGCTATGCTATATATATATATATATATATATATATATATACACACACACACACACACACACACACACACACACACACACACACATATATATATATATATATATATATATATATATATATATATATATATATATTAATTTGACAATCTAAGGGAAAAGAGGTCAGTGTCCTGCCTGTTTTAAAAATGGTGACAGCATACTGGTGGAATATCGCTGGTTCAGAAGGTAGAACCTCATGGACTGTGTTGACTGGAGACCAGATGGAAGAGAAATATTTGTGGATGTTCTACACACAAGAGAGAAATGTGTTTTCCCCAAAGGATGAAGCTTTTATCGAGTGGCAGAGGGAGCCAGCAAGAGTAAGGGGAGCTGAAACAAGGTGACATAACGCCAGTGCACTAGTATTACTCTTCTTCCCTCACGACGCACTAAATAATAATAATAATAAAAAGACATTTTAAGAACTACAATGACTCCAATTCGGGTTTCAGAGTATTTTCGGATACCAAGGCAAACTGCCTCCCTGTGCCTCTTGAGGTTGTCTTTAAATCTTGCTACGTGTTCCTATGTGGTGCGGTATTAATGTTTGGTGCGATATAAAATGGGTGCTGAATTTTACACCTGAGTATATGCTATGCAGCGGGAAGAACACATTCATATCATAAAGTTATAGAAAACCATGTGAATACGAGTGCACTGGGAAATGGTGGGAATGTTATGAGAATACTACATTTTTATACTCCACCTAAAGTTTTTTCAATTGAATTATTTTATGTAATGCTATTTAAAAAATCCATATCTTCCTTCTTTGCACCTCACTTAAAATGTGGTAGCTGAAAATACTGCAAAAGTGAAATAAAAGGAACCAATAAGCTCAGAGTTCTCACTTATTCTTCGGTTAATTTCGTTTATATTTCCAGGTATTGAATTCTAAAAGTCCAAATATGAAAATAAAGTCTAACAAAATTATATGAATGCTCTCTCTAAATTTTGAAAATTTCTTATTTATCCTGTTCAGCTCCAAAAATAAATGAGCATCTCTCACAACTTTCATTTAAATGATCATTGTATCCAAATTGAGCAAATTATCTACTTACTCATTCAACAAATATTTACTCTTTGCCTCCTACGTGGCAAACACTGTTGTAAAGGTTAAGTTTACAAAAATGAGAAAAACACACATACATACTTGTGTGTGTGTGTGTGTATACATATATATATATATATATATATATATACACACATACACGTTCATGAATATATATATATATACATATATATATACATATACTTTTTTTTTCATGAACTTGTGGGATGAGAAGTGACCAAATTAATTAGTTTATTTATTAAAGTGAATTTCAGATCAATACATATAGTGCAATCTAATTTGTTAAAAATTTTTAAAAAGTCATAGATACGAATCCTTGCATGAAAGTGCTGAATAGATACAGAAAACACTGTAAAATAATGGAGACAGGGCCAGGGTCGGGAGGAGGAAAGCTGTTCTCAAAGCAGGAAGCTGCTGCTGGGCTTGAGGAGCTGATGGAAGCAGGGGGCGTGCCCTGTGACCTTCCCACCACTGTGTGAGCGGCCCTGAGCCCGCAGTGCCTTCCATCAGCAGCTACTGTGGCACACGCACATGGAGGTGAAGTCGCTGGTGCCACCTGTCCCATAGGCCTGAGCTCCTGAGCAGATGGAGATGAGCTGGTGATCCCAATACCCTGACAGCCAGCCCATTCCTACCGCCATCCACCCCAGTTCCCCCCTTCACCATCGCTGATCCATCAGAGCCTGCAGGCCGGGGCCAGTGACCAAGAGGTCAGCCGTTCAGTCTGCTCGCCAGTCCCCAGGCCTGCCCCGCCCTGCTTGAGGGCAGCGGGGAGAGACCAGAGGTGCTCAATGCACCTCATGGTGACTGGTTGTTTGGTCATCCTGTGGTCACAGAACCTGACTTTTTATAGAGAGAGATAATATATAAATCATTGTTCTGGAATACCATTTGGGACATCAGATTGCAAATACCGTATTTTCCTGCATATAAGATGGCTTTTAAACCCAGGAAAACCTTCTCAAAAGTCAGGGGTCCTCTTATACACTGGGTGTCATCTTATAGGGTGAGTATATCCCAAACTCTTTATTTTAACTGGAAAAGTTGGGGGTCGTCTCATACGTTGGAAAATACATTAGTCTGTGTCTTCTTAGGCTCTACCTGTCTGTGACATTTTCTCCAGCTTTGCTTTGTTTTTGGAGATTCTGACAGTTTTGAGGATTACTAGTCGGATGTTTTGTAGAACATCCCTCTACTGGCCTTTGTTCCTCTCAGGATGAGACGTGGGTGACGGATCGGGGGAGGAGGCACAGAGGTGAAGTGCCATGCTCACGGCAACATGTCAAAGGTGCATGCTGTCGGCCTGGCGTCTCTGCTGATGTTCATCATTTCCCTGAGATGGTTTGGTCAGGTTTCTCTACTACAAAGGTCCTCTTTGTCTCCTGTCTCCATAGTGTGATCACTGGAAGGAAGCCGGTATGCACAGACCGTGCTTGCAAACCTGTGCAGTTCCTGGAGGTGAAGGCCAGGCGAGTACATGTTGAGTGAGAAGTCTAAGTCTGTGGCTCCCTCTTGTCTCTGAGGTCACACTAAGCCCTC
>PVJN01007462.1:0-69646 GCA_004026805.1 Lasiurus borealis | reverse complement strand
GGATTGACAATAATAGAATGAAACATAATTCGATGATGGTTTTATCACCTGCCAAGGATGCCATAGATGTAAATACAGACTATAAAATTTCCAACTTTTAAAGATTATTTTCACCTGATTATTTTTTGTAGCAATGTTGGGACAGTTGAAGAAGTCTTGCATGGAATTAGATTTGTCAAACCACTGGTATCTGGAGCTAAAGGATTGGAGATGGCTCTGTGTAATACAGTGACAACGTAAGTTTCCTGCAGCCATATATGGATATGAAAGTAAGCTTTAATTTCAGAGTGGTATGCACTCATGACCTTTTTGCTACACAGTGAGCTCTGATTAATGCTTCTACTCCAAGTGCTGCAATAATTATTAACTCAACAAGAATCTTAGCTAAAATAAAAACAATTAAATGAAGCTTTTAGTGCAGATTTTACAGGTTTACAGATTAACTCATTAATTATAAGAAATTAGTCACATCTCTCTATTGTTGCTATTACTAAATGACTTACAGAACAAATTAATTTGTGGGCTTTAATTACCATACTCTTATTAAAAATAAGTGTAGAAAACTCTACTAATATGGCTTCTCATGAAAGTTCTTCTTTAATATGAGCTTCAGAATTTCAGGGTTAATTGGAAGGAATGATATCCCACAACCATCTTGGTAGTCACAGGCAACAATGAAATTATCCTGCTACAATTATGATTAGAAACAAATAATATTTGATAACATATCTATGTAAAATAAATATTGTAATGAAAACTGACAAATCAAATGAACCGATTTCAAAAGTAACCTACTTTATGATAATCTCTAGGTCACTATAGTTGTTAGGGAATTAAGATTACAAAAAAATGTTAATTAAACTCAAAGTAACCACTACACTGGAAGACCCAAGATAATTTAGGCATTCCGCAATTATCTCTGTTGAAACACAGACTTGGTGTTTTGCAAAGAAATCATTTGTTCTGCTTTAGTGAAGCTAATTATTCTCAGCATGCAACCACTGTTTCAAATTGCAAAAGGCACATCAGCCTTTGCTGTATGTTGTAGGAATTAAAACCCAATCAAATGAGATAATGAAGTGCACACAGAGAATATAATACACCAGTTTTGCAATGCAATAAAAGTGAAAGCCATTTAAGGAAATGTCTCAAAAATCGTAATTTAGAGAGGGAAAACAAGTTGTAAAGCAAATGCTTATGAGTTTATTTTAATTACTTATTGCTTAGAGGTAAACATTGGCTTTATTTATTGTGTGGTTAAGACTCCTCTTGTTAAAGACTGAGGAATATGGTGGCTCACAACCCCACAGGAAGCAGCATGATGCGGGAGCTTTTTAAATTGCATGGAAAACTAAGGAAAGAGCATGTATTACGTCATAGATAAGCACACACATCGCAGGAATTGCATGAGACTACGTCCAGAAAATAGTTATGAAGAATAGACTAGCATTCTTGCTCCTTTGTACTTGTATGTTCTAAATTAGTGATTAGTGCTTCTAGTCATTAAAAATCACCATCTGTTCTAACATCAACAACACGTTGCCCATTTAAAAATCTCTACTTACTCTTTTTTGTGTGAAACCTATTTTTTTCCCTAAGAATACACAAACCACCAGTAGCCCCCATATATGCACAAGGAAGGAGCTATGGAAATATGATGGCGTCTGGGTCTGAGTTCCATTTTACTAAAGAGAAATCTCTTGTAATTGAAACTCAATGAGTTAATATAATTTTTTTAACTGTTTGCTCTGCTGTTCGTTTTCTTCACGCAAGCCTTTGTCAGTGACGTTTCCTGGCCCCACCAACACTACCTTTTAAGTCACACGGGGTGAAATGAAGATGGATTATAGGTTTTGTCCCTTGCTACTTAAGGGATAAACCAGAGTAAGCTTCTTTTTCAGCTGCCAACAAAGTATGGTCATCTCAGCAGCCTGGAATGTGAAAACAGCAGGATTCACACATCAGCAGTGACAACACAGAGAGCAGGAAGTTTCTGTTCATTACACACTGTGTGGGCTGCCTTTCTGGGGGAGTTGATTCTGCAAAGTAATCGATCGAGTTGATGATGCCCACTGTTAGTTATTTACATGCCAACAGAATACCCTATTAACACATTAATCGGTTTCTCTCTTGCTCCTGTGTTCTTTCTTCCTATTACATTTCACCTTTGTTTACATAGTATTATGTTGTCCTGGAGTCGAGGAACATGGCAGTTTGAATAGCACACACAGTTCCAAGCTCAGTGCCATGCATACATGAAGGCTCGGTGAGTGATACATGATGTGTAAGTCACTGTATCCCCAGAGCTTGACACAGTGCTTGGCACATAGTAGGGACTCAATAAGTGTTTCCCCATTGGTTGACTGAATGGGTGAATTTTCATCAAAGGTTTGATTGGGGAACAGAGTAGAAACCACTTAAGAACTGTAATAAAATAATTCCCAATGGGAAGGACTTAGATCTAGATTTTCGTCTCACATAAGTTTGATAGCGTTGCTCTTAAGTCAGTGTTATATTCCTATTTTTAATTTGGACTAAAAATGTAACAACTTTAGAATATGCAAACAGCTGTAAGATGGGGTTTCTATCAGTTTTCATTTAGAGACACGTGTTTATAAGGGCATCCTGTCCACACTTTGAACCTTTTTACATTGAGTTCTGACATTCCAGCTTAGCTGCTTATGTTCATCTTTTCAGTTGAGGCAAGTAGAGTTGTATGGTGAGCTATTGTTTAGCCCAAACCTGGCAGCTCTCAACCCATTATTCAACTTAAAAGGAAAAAGAAAAAAAAATTTTTAAATACCTTCTTTTTTCTTTTGTTATCACCTCAGATCTACTCCAATACTTCTGCGCCACAGATTAGCAAATGAAAGAAAAGTTATTTTCTTTGTAAATTGCAAAAGGATGCAATTGTCATTTGCTGAGACAGGTTAGCATCTGTATCTCAAGGGAAAAACTTTTAGAAGTAGCAGATCTGCCAGTAGCAATTAATTAAAAAGCTTTTTCGTACTATTTTCAGTTACAGACGTGTACTAGCAGCTTGAGAAAATTGGTAGTGATGTCTGCTGTCACCACAGGGTAGTACAGTGGATGGAGCTAATTTACTGACGTTTGTTTTTCCCTCTCAGAGTGTCATATCTTCATCTTTCGCTGAACTTGATTTTTCACTGTCAGACAGTGAATTCTGCATCACTATGGATTTTTTTTTTATTGCAGTATAATGCATGATGTATGAGAGGTAAGTATATCACTCTACAAGAATGAGTGCTTTTGCATCTGTGAATGTCAAGATGTGTTGAACAGCTGGTCTCTTTTCACCACCTACTAAGCAGAAGTACAAAGAAAGGGCCTTCTCTGAACAAAGAAAGATTTATCAACTTAAAATGATCAGTAGCGGGACTGTCAACAATATTTGTCAATTTTTCTAAACCAAGTACAACTTTTATATAATACATTTTTAGCTCAAGGACAAGCTTCAGTTTTTTAGTTCGTTTACGGGTAATTATGTATGCCACGCTTCATTCTTTTTTTAGGAAAGTACTGTCCTTGAATTCATTGTGCATATCTGTCTTGAAACATTTGGGCACACTTATTTTTCTTTCTAATTACTACATTAAAAAACAATTTAAAATTTTAGAACTATGAATTATTTATTTAAATTACTTCCTCCTTTTCACCAGTACTTGTCATGCGTCTATTATGAGCCTTGTATTACATATGAATTCAAGTTAGACAAGTATATGTGTATTTTTTCAGTGCACAATTTCTCTATAGAATCACTGATTTTTCAGAAAGCTGTCTCTAATTTGGACAAAACAAAATGGATGGGGAAATCATGGTATCCTGTGACTTTCAAACTCATCACATAACTACATGGAAAAAGTTATTAAACTTCTGTGTATGTTTAACTTAGCTACTTCTTGGAAGGTCTTTTGCCGTGTAGTTTGTTAAGATCCAGCATATCCTAGGCTGATTTCTAGCCTGCAAACTAGGAGAGGAGGTGGGGTAGGCCAAGCAAGGAAGATATGCCCATTTTTTTATTTTTTATTTTAGAGAGAGAGAGTGGGAGGGAGGGTGAGACACAAAAAGAGAAACATCAATGTGAGAGAGACATGTTGGTTGGTTGCCTCCTGCATGTGTCCCAACCACGGCCAGGGATTGAGCTTGCAACTGAGGTACAGTCCCTTTGGAATCAAATCCAGGACCCTACATTCTGCAGGCCGACGCTCTATCCACTGAGCAAAACCAGCTTTAGCATATGTGCCCGTTCTTAATAGGGAAGGGTTTGCTGCCTCTGCAGCCTTCAGCCTCAGACAGAGTTCAGGGGAGTCTTAGGAGTCAGAGTGTGGGGCATCCACCCAGACAAACTTGTCCCAAAGCAGAACCCTGATCTTAGCATAACAATCTGCCTGGTTGATCATTCAATCATCGTTGCAGTTGTTAATCTTAAGTTTTCACTTTTATCTTTAGCTCTTTTCACTCTGCTACTGCAGGGGGCAAGAATCTCTTTTTTAAGGACTCCTGGCTTCTCGATTGTTTGTTAAAGGCCTGTGCCTTCTCTTTATACATTTGGAGGACATCAACACAACTGGTATTTATACAAGAGCAGTGGTCAGCAAACTGAGGCTCACGAGCCACATGCGACTCTTTGACCCCTTGAGTGTGGCTCTTTCATAAAATACCACGGCCTGGGCAAGTCTTATTTGAAGAAGTGGCGTTAGAAGAAGTTTAAGTTTAAAAAATTTGGCTCTCAAAAGAAATTTCCATCGTTGTACTGTTGATATTTGGCTCTGTTGACTAATGGGTTTGCCAACCACTGTTAGTGAATTCTATTACACTTATATACTTTGTGCCTCTGTACTTTATTTTCATTGTTGGCACTATTGCAGATGATCCCATTTCATCCGCTTTACCCCCTTCCACCTAATCCCCCTTCCCTCTGGCCATCACCAATTGCTGCCTGTGTCCAGGGTTATGCATACATGTTCTCTGGCTAATCCCTTCTGCCAGGTTGTTCTCTACAGAAACAGTCTCCCAGGTTACCACTGGTGACATTTTTTAACACTCTGGTGTTACCTTGTGCTGGGGACTAATGAAGTCTCAATACCATATATGATGGGATCCTCATTGTAAGATTTACCGTGAGTGATCCTTAGATCAAACCTTAGATCAGCGGTTCTCAACCTGTGGGTCGCAACCCCTTTGGGGGTTGAACAACACTTTCACAGGGGTGGCCTAAGACCATTGGAAAACACAGATACAATTCATAACAGGTGCAAAATTACAGTTATGAAATAGCAACAAAAATAATTTTATGGTTGGGGGTCACCACAACATGAGGAGCTGTCTTAAAGGGTCACGGCATTAGAAAGGATGAGAACCACTGCCTAAGAGGGATCTGAACCAAAGTATTCTACATTTTTACCTGATATTCAAAACAAGGGGTCCAACTATTTGTAGCTAATTCTTATTGTTTCCAAACAGGTTTAGTTGTGTTTAAAATGGAGAAACCATGGAACTAAGTTTCTGTGAAACTATCTGAAATTTAGCATCTACTCTCCCTTCACTACACATACCTACAAACCAGCAAACTAGTCAACCACCCAACTAACAAACAAAGAAAAGTCATTATAAAGTAAAATAAATTAAAAGGAGTGTAAAAGGTGACTTTCAGTCAGATTAGGGAGAGAAAGTAAAATCTATGGTTACTTATTACAAAGTTAAAAAGTTAAATGTTTTATCTTTTAATAATTTGGTGGGTGTGGCAAGAAGGGAATAGAAAGAAGCCCAAAATAAATTTCATCTACCCTAAATCTTGGTCAAGTATGACACCTAGAGGCCACACAAACAGAATTCCTTAAATAAGGCAAGATGCATTTATGTAGAGAAAAATATTTAACATTTTTGTTTCAAAATGGACATTGTTCGACACTAGCCTATATAACATGCTAACTATATTTCTTCAGTTAATTGTTTTTACTCATCAAAACGGAAGCTATTTTCCCTGACAAGTAATTGAATTTTTGATGATTGATTTTAAATGTTGGTACCAATCATTGAAAGTCATTATCCATATGTCTTTCAAGTTATGAAATATGTTTATATGTTCCTGTTCTCTAATAAAAGAGGAAACACATGCACAGATATGTACCTACCCTCCTGCCCCCCCCCCCTCTGGAGTTTGGAAATGATAGAAAAATAATAAAGACAGATGAAAGGCGACCACATGAGAGGTGATAGGTTCAGAATTGTCTCATTTCTAAGCATTAAAAAATATGCTTTGCATTTTTCATCCATTGGTTTGGAAAACTTTTATAGCCCTGCCTCATTAATACGTGAACAGTTCTCCATGAAAAATGATGAATGATTTACTTCATGGCAGGCTGTACAGATGGTCAATTTAATCTGCATCCTTGAGACTTCTCATGACTACATTTTGACACCATGTCATTAAGCATTTGTACGTTATTTATGTCATACTCTAGAAAACAAAGAATGCGACGTCTCGCTCTCTTTTGCCGTCTATCAGTTTTATGGATAGGATTTACCCAGCTGGACACTACAGCTTTCACAAAGGAGCATGTATCTGAATATATATATGTCGCTTGTGTCTCCTCAGAGACCCATACATTTTTGTCCTCAAGTGCAATAATGACATTGTTATGGAACAGATATGTGGCAGTGGTGGAGACAGATGTTTATATGACTTAGTTTCTGTAACCTTGTCCCGAGATGTCTTCACTGCTGACTGATAGTGCATCGCATGTTTGTGTGTGATCCTTAAGCCTTGTATAAATCGGAATTAAACGAAGGAAACCGGTTGCTGGCGATTTTCAGACGGTATTGCAGAACATTCACTCCGGTTGTGTATTTTAAATGGCAGCAAATTTTGACTTAGAAGTGGCCCCCGGCTCTTAAGTAGAATGCTTGAAATTGTGGCTCTGATGTTTAAACCTTTTCCCCCAGGTGAGCAATTACTCTACAACCATGGAGAAATATAAAGACTAGAATCTTAAATTTTCTTTTGACATTAGGCTATTAAGTATGGCTTCTGATGACTTTTCAAATGGCTCGGTAATTACCCTGTATATTACATTGTACTAACTAGACTCCTTGGTCCTCTGTCTTCTGTTCTTATTAATGAGTTTCTACTTGGCGAATTGATTTGGACTTCCCAAGAACGCTTAGCACGGGATGATATTAACGGAGTACTTCTGGTATGAAATCTTCCTGTGCCCGTTACTGGATTTTAGGGTTTAGGGGCCTTGCTAGCTGAGATATAAAAACAAACAGGATGGGAAAACACTGACATTGGAGGCATTGCAGTTTTCCCAAAGAGGGCGGAGCCAAGCAGGTCCTATTTTCTTTGGTGTAGTAACTGTTTCTGGTTTGGTGTACTCCATACATTAGTTAAGATCAACCCATAATCTTTTTATTGTTGCCTGTTTTTTTTTTTTTTTCACCAGTGAAGAAACAGTAATCCACACTAGCTTATCTCTCCTAATCACAGACTCACATAGCTAGGGCTCTCTGAGCTTTTAATTCCCTCTTAGAGGCCTAACAGAGTGGAAAATAAACAAAGGAGGAATTTGCAACCTTCAACGTGGCTAATTTCCTCTGATGTCAGAATACTTAAACAGGCAGGACCTGGAGATTATTTGATCAAACCTGCTCTTAATCTAATGCACGCAGAAGGGCTGTGTCTGGAATGATCTACAAAATGACAGGCGTCCCAGGGGAGCTTTATGGAAGGCTTCCTTTTTTCAGAAAACAGTAGCTTCCACAGTGTAAACTCTTGGGTTGGCTCTGCTGATGGAGCGCGTTCATAAAAGTAGTTTTCCTGCTTTTTAAATTTTATTTTATTTGGCCAACCATTGATGATGACCCGATGTGAATAGCTTTCTGTTTGCAGAGTTTGTAATGGGCTAAATGCCTTGCTATTATTTCAGCTTTACTAGGAAATGAGTTAATGAAAGGTGGGGCGGGGGGAGAAAGAAAGAAAAAGAAAGGGCAAAGCATTATCAGACTTCACACACATTCCTCTGTTACTACTAGTTTAAGAAAGTGCAAAGACAAAGAACAAAAGACCCAAACCCATGAGGTATTTTAGGTTATATTTTTCTACACTAAGAGTTGAGACAAATTGGTGTCAGGGATTTTTTAAGTAAAGAATTTACTGATTTGGAGCTATCCAAAAAAAAAAGCAAAAAAAAAAAAAAGCTTAGCTTTCCCTTTAATTCTACTCACAAGTGTAGAGGCAGCCTATTTTTGGACAAAACAAAGTAGATAAAGGACTAGCACTTTTATTTACCCCATGTCTGAAATACTATGTTTGATTACTTGTTGTAAAACTATATATAAGTAGCTAGCATTGTGGAATACTCACTGCATACTAAATATATATATATGTATATATATATATATGTGTATATGTATAAATATTTTAAAAATCTATTAAAACACAATGTACTTTGACTTGTCAGAGGTGATCAATATTACTCCTATTTTTATGGGGAACAGATTGTTAAAAAAAAAACATTTAAAAAAAATGGTTCAGCACATTTTCAGCAGCAAGTGAACACCCTCCGATGTTTCAGTGTGTGTGTGTGTGTGTGTGTGTGTGTGTGTGTGTGTTTGTTTGTTTTTGTTTGCCACATCTGACCCTAAGTACTGCTCCCTTACAAAGTAACTCGGAAGGTGCAGGTTAAAATAGATGGCTCGCAAGGATGCTTTGTGCAAACAGACCCCCCTGGGAAGGAAGAACCTGCCACTCGGTCCAGCACCGGGCTCCCCGGGTGACGCGGCGTCTCGGTGCCTGCGATCTGTCACGGCGGGGCGGCGGGATGATGAGTCTTTTTATCGGCGTGGCCTCCCACACCTATTCCATCACGCGCCGCCGGGCGCCGGGGTGCTGGGGCGGGCGTGCTGCCTCCTCGGGTGGCCCCCTCTCTGCTCCGCCCGCGTCCTTTGGCTCTCGCCCCCCACCTCCCCTAACCCCCCACCCCCAGTCTCCACCTCCCCCTCCCTCCCCACTCCCTGCCCGGGCTCCGCTCCCCCGCCCCTCTCCTCCCCTCCCCTCCCCTCCAGCTGGTGGCGGGCGCTGCGCAGCGCGGCTCGCAGACCCGGAGCGGCGCCGTCAGCGCGCCCTGCAGACGGCGGCGCCCGCTCCTCGCCACTGGGACCCGCCGCTGCGCGCGGAATGGCAGCCTCGGCGGCGGCAGCATCCCCGCCGGCAGCAGCGGCAGCGGCGGCAGCGGCCAGGGCCAGCACGGACGCTATTGTTCCCGGCTGTTAAAAGCGCTTTCCCTCTTTTTCCCTCTTTTTCCCTCCTTTGCATCGGAAACGAACAATAGCGGAGCTCCGCTCTCTGCACTCCTGGGGCGGGAGACACCCCGAGGGCGGGCGCGGCAAACCAAGCCCCGCCGTCCGTGCTGCTGGGGATCCGGACGCTGGAGCGGCTGCGCGCGGCATGGGGCTGCGAACCAGGCGCTCCGCGTCCCGGGGCCCGGGCGCCGCGGGCCGGGGCGTCCGGCAGCTGCTCCCGCCGCTCCCGCTCCCGCTGCCGGTGCTGCCGGTGCTCCCGCTGCTGCTGCTGTGCCTGGGCGCCTGCGGGGCCGCGGCGGCGGCGGACGCGCCCAGCCTCTATCTGTGGAAGACGGGTAAGTGGGACGGAGTTCCCCCGCTCCCCACCTTCTTCCCTCCCGGGTCCCCATCTGGAAACTGCCTGGGCTGCAAGGGGGGGGGGGAGAGGGGGGACCTCCCGGTGCCGGTGGAGGGTCCGGCGGGGCTCCCCGCATAAAAGTGCGGGGCGCAGGGAGGAAACTGGGTCAGGTCCGCTGCGGGTTCGGAAGGAGAAACCTCACCGCTCAGAGGCATCCCTGAGCCACGGGGGCGGCTCTCCGGCGGCCGGCTCTGCCTGCATTTGGGAAGGACAACCCGGCGCTGCACTTTCCGAGATGAAGCGCAAGGATTTTCCACCTCCGGGCGCTCGCTCCTCCCGCTGTGGATTTCTCTAACTCTGTTTCCCAGCCAAGAGCCAGCAGAGAGAGCAGCCCCGGCCTCTGTTCTGTCTGGAGGCCAACTCTTTGCTCGGGGACCTGGTGCAGGCGCGCGTATAGAACCGAGTTTGCCGAGCGGAGCTTTGTGATGTGCGGGGCACGTGGAAACGCGTGACAGCCGCCCCGCAGACGGGGCTCCGAGAGCTCCCGGGGGGACCAGGACCAGGACCAGGTTCAGCTCAGCGCCTGACCAGCGGGCTGCGGGATGTTCCACGCGCACCAGGGTTAGGGTGTTTACGGGTTAAACTTTTTTTTTCTGCCTGGAGGATTCTTTTGCCTTGTTTTCACCCAACGAAAGCAGCCACGAGGGAGTTGCCCCTCTGAACCTCCTCTAGGCAAAGGGCTGCCTAGAAGAGGTCGTGGTGGGGCAGGGACGGGCAGGAAAACAATGGAGCGAGGGGAGACCACCCCCTCCCTCGCCAGCTGCTCTCTTCCTCCTCCGGGGGACACAGGGGAGAAATCTTTAGCGGACCTGAGACCTGTGATGCTTATCAGCGTGGAGGGAGAAACACGGTGCTTATTGCTTCAGGCTTCAGGCCAGGGATCCACGCTGGGCAAATGCCTAACTCCTAAGAGAAGGATGCAGTGGAGAGGAGGGAGAGGATGCATGTTTTCATCCTGGGATTGCACACAAGTTAGTTACTTCAGCGGTCGGTAGCCCTCTGCTTGCTGCACAGATCTGGCTGCTCGACTCATTATACCGAATCCTTAAAGAAGTTGCATCTATCCGACAACTTAGTGAGGTGGAACAGAAGTGGGTTTAAAGCTAATGTGCATAATTGGCCTTACAGTCTTGGGTGAAACACACATAGACACACACACATAGACACACACACTCACACACACACACACACACACACACGATTTTAGAAAAGCCATTCGGATTAGTCTTAGCCATTCTCCTTAACGCTTGCAGTTTACAGACCAGTAGATGAGCGGATGTAGATACAATCAGATGAATTAATTTCAATGTAAAACAATTAGTTGGAGATCTCTAATTTAGCCAAAGCCACGGTTTACTTTTCAAAATCTCAGTCATAACAAGGAGCAATAACCAAACTATAATTTCCATTAAAGGGTATTATTTAGATGCTCGGTAAGAGCTGGGACAGAATCGTAGTACTTGGCTGGTTGAAATGTGTGCTAGTAAAAGAACAAGAGCCAAGTAGTTATTCAGATGGAAGAGTGTAGGCAACATTCATGTGCAGGAACTGAGGTGCCAATATATGTCAACATAAATGTCGTGGCGGGAACTCAAGCCAATAAACAGTTTAAAATAGTGGAAAGCTGTCAGGGGCAAGGATATGGAGACCTTGGTTCCAGCACCGGTTTCAGCTCTTGCTCGCTGTAGGAACGGACAGTGGTAGTTTACTTTTGACCCTTGGTGTTTTCTGCTGCATATAAATACGATGGTACCTCCTCTGACTATTCATCGTGTTATGATGAGCAGATGAGTGAGGTATGAGAAGTAATTTGTAAACTCCAAAGTTATGTTCATGATCGGACATAAATAAGCTAGTATGAAGAGGATGCTAATGACATAGTTATCATGGTGATCTTTGGTTTGGTAATAAAAAAAATGCTGAGTTAAACTGGAGAGCAAAATAATGACCTCTTTCTTATTTTTGAGGGGGAAAGGAGACATTACCATAACTATACAGGAATTGAGAGTAGTTATTGGAGCAACTAGGGAATATTTAAAAGGGAGGCATACATTGTAAACGAAAATACTGAGATGACAGAATCATGAGTGTTTCTCATTTGATGAAAGTGAAGACCCAGAAAGGGAATTGGGGGAGAAAATGAGGTGAGACAGTCTAGGATATCTATTGCATTGGGGAAAGGTTGGTCTTGGTATAGCAGATTATAGGGTGTGTGTGTGTGTGTGTGTGTGTGTGTGTGTGAGACATTCTTGGTGAGATCTTTGAAGTGATATAGTGAAAAGTGCATAGGATGAGAAACTGGGACAGGCGCTTTAACATTGTGTTTACCACAGACAAGCTATGGAACATTGGCAAAGTCATTTAATGCCATAGTCATTTGGTTCTTGGTTTCCTACTTTGTTATATTCATTAATTAGAAAAGATGATATCCAAGGGCCTTGTCAGCCTGAAAGTGCTTCAAATGTATGTACATATACATACCCCATAAACATGCATATAGTCATATGTACACATACATAGTGTATTAACATGCATATATATATATATATATATATATATGAGCATAATACATGTAGTTTATGACACATACATTATATAATATATATTAAATGAAAATTTAATGTGAATTGTATATTAGATGAAAGTTTTATTGTCAGCCCACAATAAAGGATAATTGATGACTCACTGTGTGACTTTTGTGAAGTCACTGTGGTAGTAGAAGCTGTCTAGGCTATTGTCATCCCTACCTTCAAGAAACTCACAATTGAATAATGTACATGTACAACAATTACAACATGGCATACTATCCTATCTACTAGAAGAGTAATATGCAAATTGACCATACCTCCACTACACCCACCAGCCATGCCTACCAGCCACACCCACCAGCCAATCAGAGCAAGTATGCAAATTAATCCAACCAAGATGGCTATGGCTACAGAGAGAGCAGGAGGGAGGCTTGGGTTACCCCTAGCAATGGAGGAAGCCAAGCACCCAGGCCTCCGCTTAAGGCAACAAAGTTTCAGTGGCTGTGCTCAGAAGGCTTGGCTCTGCTCTGGGCTACAAAGTCTCAGTTGTAGAAGATAAATAAATCCCAGATCCAGGGCCTCCACTTGGGTCATGGGAGGGCATGGCCGGCCTGTAAATGACCACAAGTGACTCACCCAGGCCACCCCATGCCCCAAGGGAACACCCACCCTGATCCAGGACACCCTTCAGGGCAAACCAGCTGACCCCCACCTGTGCATCAGGCATCTATCCTAATAAAAGAGTAATATGCAGATTTACCATCACTCCAACACACAAGATGACTGCCCTCATGTGGTCAAAAGATCCTGCTCCTGTGTGGACACAAGATGGCCACCACAAAATGGCCAGCAGGGGAGGGCAGTTGTGGGCGATCAGGCCAACAAGAGAGGGCAGTTGGGAGGGACCAGGGCTGCAAGGGAGGGCAGTTGGGGTTGATCAAGCCTACAGGGGAGGGCATTTAGGGGTAACCAGGCCAGCAGAGGAGGGAAGTTGGGGGTGACCGGGCCTGCAGGAAAGAGCAGTTAGGGGTGACCAGGCTTGTAGGGGAGGGCAGTTAGGGGTGACCAGGCCCACAGGATAGGGAAGTGAGGGACAAACAGGCTGGCAGGGGAGCAGTTAGGCATCAATCAAGTTGGCAGGGGAGTGGTTAGGGGGTGCTCAGGCTGGCAGGCAGAAGTAGTTAGGGGCAATCAGGAAGGAAGGCCAGTGAGCAGTTGGGAGCCAGCAGTCCTAGAGCAAAACTAAGATCATAGAAGATATAGTGACGGGAGAATAAGGGAGGCCTGCGTGGTCACATTGTAGAATTTCTAGCTGAGGTTTAGAGTACAGGGGTCACAGTGTCTGCCAAGGAGAAGAGACACTAATGCTATCAAGATCTCCCCCATGCCTGCACCCAGTAACTTGAGACAGAGAATATGAAAGAAGTAAGAGTAGGTTTCTTGGGTTGGAGAAAAAGGATATCAATTTAATTCTAGATATACTAAACTTGAGGTGACAATAATTTATTCAGATGAATAGATCTATTGGCAAACTTAATGAAAGGATGGATAGTTTAGAGGAAAGAGTAAGGCTGATGTGGAGGCTTGTAGCTTTATCAATATATGATATTTTACTTTATTTTTTAAAATATGTTTTTATTGATTTCAGAGAGGAAGGGAGAGGGCGAGAGAGATAGAAACATCAATGATAAGAGAGAATCATTAATGGGCTGCCTCCTGCATACCCCTCCCTGAGGATCAAGCCCACAACACGGGCATGTGCCCTTGACCAGAATCAAACCTGAGACCTTTCAGTCCACAGGCCTATCCACTCAGCCAAACTGGCTAGGGCTAAATATATGATATTTTAAGTGTGGTTGTTGTAGGGATCATTAAAAGAAGAAAAAAAAAGTATTGAAATGAGGGGCCACGATATTTCATAGAGAATGTTGGGATTTAGGAGGCTGCTGTTGGAGAAATACTAGTGAAAGAGCCCAAGAACCTGTGGTTGGAAGAGGTCCAAGGAAAATGGCAATGGGGCCTAAACCGGTTTGGCTCAGTGGATAGAGCGTCGGTCTTCGTACTGAAAGGTCCCAGGTTTGATTCCGGTCAAGGGCATGTACCTTGGTTGCAGGCACATCCCCAGTTGGGGGCATACAGGAGGCAGCTGATCAATGTTTCTCTCTCATTGGTGTTTCTAACTCTCTATCCCTCTCCTTTCCTCTCTGTAAAAAATCAATAAAACATATTAAAAACACACACACAAAAAAACTGCAGTTCTCTTTGGGTCCCCCAAAGTGTATCTGCACTAAAAAAAAAAAAAGAAAGAAAGAAAGAAAGAAAGAAAGAAAGAAAGAAAGAAAGAAAGAAAGAAAGAAAGAAAAAATGGCAATGGGTACTAAACAGAAGAAGATATTCTATGAAGAGGATGGTGGCAAAATTCTGAAAGGCTGGAAAGGGGTTAAGAAATATTTCAGAAAATATCAGGGACACAGGAATTGGTAAGATAATTAGCAGTGTTTTCGGAAAGGACATTTTAAGAAGAGTGGTAGAGATATAAACTTGATTGAATAAAGACAGTGGAAAAGGCATATTAATAAAGCCAAATAATGAAGTGGTATTTAATTCTCTCCGCTATACTGTTTTTGTTTTCACAGAGAAAACCCAAGAATACAAGCTATTAAAATATTTTTTAAAATAAAAAGTTAAATGTTCCAACAGTATTTTATTTTTTCCATTGCCATTTATCCCATCTAATGCCCTCTTCCACCTTGACCTATTCCCACCCCCCACTATCCCAGTCACCACATTTTTATCTGTATCAGTGAGTTCTCTCATTTTTAATTTTTTTGCTCAATCCCTCCACCCTTCTCCCCCCACCCCAAATCCCTGTGCTGGTAGCCTGCTCTCTATCCATGAGTCTGTCTGTTTTGCTTGGTAGTTCAGTTTGTTCACTAGATTCCACCTGTGAGTGAAATCATATGGTACTTGTCTTTCTGTGCCTGGCTTATTTCACTTAGCATTATGTTCTCGAGGTCCATGCATGCTATTGCAAAGGGTAACATTTTCTTCCTTTTTCCGGTAGCATCGTATTCCATTGTGTACATGTACCACAGCTCTTTTGTCACAGTCATTTAAAAGGTAACTTTCAAATTGTCTTTATGAGAATAATTGAAAACATTAAACACTGAGGTAAAGTACTTCTATTACATGGGAGGTGAATTATTAGTTTTTTTGGTAAACAGCTTATTTCATTTTTAATATTCTAGAATATGGAATTGTTTCAATAATAATTATGGCTAATTCTAGTCACCTACAATTCCCAATCAAGAGTATCAGTGCATGAGACAACATGTGACTGACTAAACAAGAGGCAGGCAGAAAATAGAGAATACATTCAACCTCTGTCAATTTTTGTCATAGAGATGTATTTTCAAAAAGGTCTTGAAGTGATTGGATTAACTGTTATAATAATGAGATTACATTGAAATTCAATATATTGAATTTCATGCTAGCTGTTGCTCAGAATCCAGGTGATGATGGTATTTAAAGGTGTGAGTTTCTCTCACAGAAATTATTTCTCACATTAAGTGCGTAGTCTGTGGTAGGTTCAGCCAATACAAGATAGTACTATTAATGACAATCACTGTCTTTTACCTACTTGATTGTGCATAAAATAATTCCATGCTTTTGTATAATGTAGAATGAGTACAATCCTTTTTTTTTCTTTCATGTACTTGTACTAGTATAAAATCTTCTGCAGTATTTATGGAAAAATATCAGCCTTAATCTTACTAATCATCAAATAACAAAGGAGAAAGGGATGCCATTCAGGTCGTAGTAACATGAGGGTGGCATTATCTTAATAAAAACGTGTTGCACTTAAAGTGTGCTTTCAGTTTGCCTTAATTTGGAATATGACACAGTTTGCTCATTAAATGAGGATAGAGATGGAGCAGAGTGGAAAGGCTGTGGACATCAATGTCAATTAATCTAGAGCAACATGGGATAGAAATATACCCTTGTTACCTATAAAATTATTTCACCTCCTGGACTCTTTCCTTTCTATCTCCATTATGGGTAAATAATATGTATTCCCTAGAGGTTTTATGAGGATTAAATATGGTAACATGTCATGTCCTAGTAGAGTGCTTGAAACATACTAGGACTGTAGTAAATGGCAGTTTATTTTTGCTGTTATTCTGTTAAAGAATACAATGGCTACTTAATTTTATGACCTGGAGCAGGTCCAGTAATGTGCATTAGCTTTCTCTAAAGCATCAATTTTTGAAAAGGCACTAGAAATGACAAATTGGTACAGTTAGAGTGCTAGGTACTCCAGCACATTATAAGGGAGACAGTATGGTGGCCTGGAATGAACATCGGCTTCAGAATCGGACAAGCCTCTTTTTAAAACTTGCTTCTTCCTGATGATCAGGTTGCTAAAACGCTCTGACTTAGTTTCCTTACCTTGGAATGGTGTGGAAGTTCTGAAGCAAGAGGGCGTTGGTGGTGATTTAATAGGTAGTAACTAGCAAGTATCTAGCGCAATGCCTTAAATGTAGTAAACATTCAAAATGTTAGTCCTCTTCACATTCTTTATCCTTTTACCCCCTAAAAGTGACGCAACTTGTAGGAATTATACTTGCCCAACACATTTATCTGTGTTCTCCAACTAAAGTACACCATGAAAAACAAAAGTCCGGAAAGAAGTTATTTTATTATAGGCTTGTCTTTTTTTTTTTTCCTTTGGCACATATATATATACAGCGTGGACTAAAGACATAAAAGTAGTTTAAGCAGGAAATTCAGGCTGAATTATTTTATTAGAGTTTTTTTTTATACTTGGTTTTGCATTGTGTTTCAGGGGATTTCTCAAGAATCTGACATTTCACATTCTTGTAATTGACATAGTCACATATGCCTTCCAAGTTAAGTTATTTTACAGTAGAATTGTCTGTGGTTTATGCATTATTTTGATTTATTTGTTAGGTGATTATTTAAATAAAGTTAAAAACACTGCCTGGCCAGCTGGCTCAGTGGTTGAGCATAGACCTATGAACTAGGAGGTTGCTGTTTGATTCTGCTCAGGGCACATGAAGGGGTTTCAAAGCTCCATCCCCAGTGGGGGGCGATCAGCATTGATGTTTCTCTCTCTCTCCCTCTTCCTTCCTCTCTGAAGTTAATAAAAAATACATGTTTTAAATATATACAGTTTGTCTTGTTTTCCTACCCTTCTTTCTTAGCATGCATAACACAATAGTTAGTGCTCAAAATTCATTAATTATTTGCATCAGAAAGTCAAATGGTCAGGTGGTTTTCTGAAGGTGTTGCATCTCAATGGGCTGTGGTAACTCAGATAACTCCTAATATAAACTGCTGGTAGCTCTCTGGTTTGGAAAATGATGGAAGCCCCAGCCAGGACGGATCTTAGGAGTGCTGTAGAGCAGCACACACCCTGACTTTTTCCAGGTATTGTTGCTCTGTAGAAACCGGCTTGACGGTGGTGGGGTGAGATGCTGACATTCTGTATAGGGTGCTGGGGAAGGGTGATGTGCTTTGGAACCTTTTAGAAGGCCACGAGGCCTTCACCGTGACCTAGGTGGGAATGGTGACACTGTGCAGCGGGATCTCTGTGGGAAGGGGAGGTGGAGGCCTCACAGTCTAGCACAGCGGTTCTCAAACTGTGGGTCACGACCCCTTTGGGGGTCGAACGACACTTTCACAGGGGTCGCCTAAGACCATCGGAAAACACAGGTATTTACATTATAATTCGTAACAATAGCAAAATTACAGTTATGAAGTATGGTTGACAACATGAGGAACTGAATTAAAGGGTCACAGCATTAGGAAGGTTGAGAACCACTGGTCTAGCAGATACTTAGAACAGGCTTCCTTGGAATTAATATAAATGCACTTTAGAGTGTTCCTTTCCAAAGAAGCATTGAAGAAGCAGCAGTCGGGAAAATATAGCTTTCCTATCACAAGGACATCACAGAGTGTGAGGTGGAGGTGCTAATGAGTCTTAAGGCAGAGATTTTTTTCTAACTTTTTTTTTTTTTACCAGCAGAGTTTTACTCTTGATAATTTTAGAATTCATTAAAATGATGAATGGTAAAGGAAGTTGCATTTAATCTCCAGGTACCCAAGCAGAGAGAAAAGTAGTATTTAGAGGAAATGATATACCAATTAAACACATTGGGAAGGAGTGGGGGAAGCATAGTAGAAAGTATGTGAAATCATAGTCTTTTTTTTATTGTTCTTATTGTTCCCATATTATTATATGAATGTTATATCCTGAGGAAGTAAATGAAATAAAGGCTAAAGCACAAATGTGCTTCTTTATATGGACAATAGTTTTCAAGTGACACATGTAAGAGTAATGTTCAGGGGGCTGTAGACCCCAGGAGACATCATAGAGATGGGCCACATGGAATTTACTGAGCAACATCAGTAAATCTAAGAGAAGCTATGCATGACTGCTAAAACCTGGGGGGAGGGGGGGAGTGAGACCTTGTAAGAGAGCAACAAAACAAGGAGAGAAAAGATAAAACAGGCAGGTGAATCATCTTCATTCTTTAAAAATTATATTTGAAGTCCATGGTGTGAAAGGGTTCACTCTAATGTACATTGTATGGCTTGGGGAAATATATAATGACATGTATCCATCACTAAGTATCACACAGGGTAGTTTCAGTGACCTAAAAAGCCTCTGTGCATAACCTATTCATCCCTCCATCTTTCTCCCTCTCCGTAAATCCATGGTAACCACTTCTCCTTTTTCTTCCTCCATACTTAGGCTTTCTCACGAATGTCACGTGGTCGATACAATCCAGTTGAGCGTTTTTCAGATGGGCTTCATTCACATATTAATGTGCATTAAAGTTGTCATCATGTCTTTTATTGGCCTGAAAGCTCATTTCTTTTAATTATTGAATCATATTTCATTATATGGGTGTAGCACAATTTATCCATTAATCTGTTGAAGGACATCTTGGTGCTTCCAAGTTTTAGAAATTATGAATAAAGCTGCTATGAACATCCACGTGCAGGTTTTCAACTCCATTGGGTAAATACACAGGGGATGGGCCACCGGATCATACGGGAATAATATGCTTCGTTTTGTAAGGAACTACCAAAGTGTCTTCCAAAGTGGAGGTACCATTTTGTATTCTCACCAGCAATAAGTGAAAGTTTCTGTTGCTCCACATGCTCACCACTGTTGTGTTTTGAATTTTAATTATTTTAATTGGTGTATGTTGTTGTTTCAATTTGCTATCCCCTAATGACCTAAGGTTTGAGCATCATTTTTTCATCTGTTTAATTATCATTTGTGTAACTTCTCTGTTGAAGAGGTTTGCATTCTTATTAAAATGTGAAGAGTAGCATGAGCAAGTAGAATTCATGTGATAGTTCAGAGTCTCCACCTACTGTGCTGCACATGTTGTACTTCTTACCCTGATGATATGAACTACACTAAAGACTGTCCTATCTAATAAAAGAGTAATATGCAAATTTACCATACCTCTGCTACACCCACAAACCACACCCACCAGCCAGTCAGGAGCAAGTATGCAGATTAACCCAACCAAGTTGACTGTGGCCACAGAGAGAGCAGGAAGCTTGGGTTTCCCCAGCAATAGAGGAAGCTAAGCTTTCTGCCTGCCCTGGCCTGCCTTGGCTTCCGCTTAAGGCTACAAAGTTTCAATTATAAGATAAATAATTCCTATATATCAGGGCCTCCACTTGCGTCACCAGGGGTCGTGGCTGGCCTGCAAACCACCACAGGCCCCTCAATCAGGCCACCCCATGCCCCAAGGAAACTTCCACCCTGGTACAGTACACCCTTCAGGGTAAACCAGCCAGCTCCCACCCATGCACCAGGCATTTATCTTATCTAATCCTATCCAATAAAATAATAACATGCAAATTGACTGTCACTCCAACACAAGATGGTTGCCCCCATGTGGTCAAAGATTCTGCCCCCATGTGGATACAAGATGGTGGCCACAAGATAGCTAGCAGGGGAGGGCAGTTGAGAGGGCAATCAGACCTGCAAGGGAGGGCATTTAGGGGCAATCAGGCTGGCAGGGGAGCAGTTAGGCATCAATCAGGCTGGCAGGGGTGTGGTTAGTGGTGATCAGGCTGGTAGGCAAATGTGGTTAGGGGCAATCAAGAAGGCAGGCAGGAGAGCAGTTGGGAGCCAGCAGTCCTGGATTGTGAGAGGGATGTCCGACTGCCCATTGAGGCCTGATCCCAGTAGGGTGCAGGCTGGGCTGAGGGACACCCCCTCTCCCTCCGTGCACAAATTTCATGCACCAGGCCTCTAGGTGATTTATAAAGAGAAGGCACACATGGAAGTTAAGTAATGAAGAAATAGAGTTGGACCTAAACTTGTCTAGTTTGTTTCATCTTTAGGGGAACACTTTGTGATAGCGTTTGGGAGTGATGAACAATCCCTTGAAAGGTAAGAAAATGGTCTGCTATATTAAAGGTTAATTTGAGCTTGCAAACTTGTGAGATGTTCAAGTGTACAGCACATGTGCCATGTTGCTAGCTGACGGTGGTCTGGTTTAAAAATCATATAGTTGTATATGCACTCCTTGCTCCTGCATGGGGAAGCAATAGGCTGGTATAAGGTTGAAGTACGTACAATATCCTCCTGAACTTTGGGGAGCCGTGGAAGTCCACTGTCCATAAGCCCTGGTAACCTTTTCCGTGAACTATCCTGCTATTTAGATTGCTCCCACGGACCTTCCCATGGACACGAAGTGTTGAGCACACACAGAATGGTGGTGGTAGAACAGTGACTCAGAAGTAGTCTGTGTGTGTACATAGGGGTAGACATACAAGACAGTATTGAATAGCTAACCTAGAACTATAGAGAACGCTTGATGGGAAATTAATTTTCCCAAGCGAATATATGAGGCACAGGCATTGACTATGTAATTGGAATAACTTAACTTATGATATATGGCCAATGCAGGGCTTTCCAATTGTGCACATATTCTGGACTAATAGTTATCCCTTGGATTATAATAGCAGAAGCAATAACAGGACATTCTGCGTGTCATAGGTGGATGTGTTTACTAGTAGTAATATGTCTCTTAAAGAATGGCGTCAGGACACAGATAGTGCCTGTTTGGGCTGCACTAATTGAACGTTATTTTTGTTTTCTCTACAAAAATCAGAGTGCAACTGTAAGTGGCAAAGGGGTTTATTGTACTCAGGTACTTCTCCTTGACAATGAAAGTAATTAGTTGTAAAGAATTGAACTCATGTCCCACAATCAAGGAAGCACTGATTACTAACTAGTTAGATAAATATGATTTTGTGCACATTTGCATGTGTGTAATAAATAAAATTAAATGTTCAAGAGTAAGCTTTTTAGCCAGACATGAATATTGACCTAATTTTTTAATTTAAGAATAAGATCTGTAATTTCCCCATGTCTCTTATTCCTCAACCATACCAGAGGTACAGTATAGGGTCTGCCTCTCCAGGTTATTTTACAAAAACTTGAGGTAAACACAGAGGCCACTTAGATGGAGGCTGGCACATGTCAGTGCTCAGTGTTACCTCTCACGTATTGTGATCCTGGTATGAGCTGTAAGTGCCTCCTCCCTGGGATAGAGTTTGTCTCCTGCATCTGTCTGCACTCTGTCCTTCTTTTTGGTTCCTTTTTTTAAAGCTGTGTATGTATCTCAAACTTCTCTTCCTCTACCTGCTCTAAGTATACAGTTGCACAGCTCTCAGCGTTGCTGTTATCAGAGTTATTCAAAGTGTAGTTTTAAAGCACAGAGATAGTCTGCCTTAGTGTATTATTTTTTTTTACGTGTAATCATGCATATCTTTGCCATACAGGAAATACTGGAGGTGTGACTTTTTAAATGGGACTGTGCATTCCAAATTCCTTTGTGTGGAAACACTTAAGAATATTCTTGGCAAGACTTTTGTGGTCTGTGACCCTTTGAATGAAAGGGTATAGGAAGTCTACAATGACCTCTCCTGAAGTCCTTTCCTCTCCTTAAAGGAGCTCTCCCTCTCCCTCCTCCGCTACCCATCTCCCTTTCTCCATCTGTGTGTATAAATACGTATATGTACCTACATGTATACTTATTATTATTTTTTAAAATATATTTTTATTGATTTCAGAGAGAAAGGGAGAGAGAAAAGCAATGATGAGAGAGAATCATTGATTGGCTGCCCCCTGCACGCCCCCTACCGGGAATTGAGCTCAAAACCTGGGCATATGCCCTTCATCAGAATTGAACCAGGGACCTTCCAGTCTGCAGGCCGATGCGCTATCCACTGAGCAAACTGGCTCGGGCTGTAGTGGTGACTTTAAAAAATGAATACTTTTCAGTAAAATCTTAATTATACACGAATTTTTGTGAAATTCTATTTTGGAAAACTTTGTACCAACCTTATGTTCATCAGGAACCTGCTCATGTAAAAGATCTTACTGTACAAGCCCTTGCATGACCTCCGCTAACATAGCTTTTATTTTACGATCCTTTTATGTCGAACCATCATCCTGTGTTTGTCATTCTGGTGCCTGAGCAATGTCTTTAAGCCGCAGTGTTGGCACAAATGTCTAAGAAGTAACTTTTTCTAAGAGCATCTGCCTGCTGCATATCAATGATCATCATTTGTATGAACTATTACTTATAAGTATTTTACATTGATTATGATATCCTTAAGGCAGAACTGGTAACAGACCTGGTGGAATATTATGTATTAGCTATTATTTTTTAATATGTGTGTGTATAATGTATATACTTTTTCTTACAAAAATAAAGTTCATTTAGAGCTATTGCATTGCACAGCTTCAGGGACTCTAGCCATAGTTAGAATTAGATGACCTTTTTCTTCATCAGCTTGTGTGGATCAGATTTGATTAAATAAAACTTGCAGACACTTAGTGCCTATTTTATGCCAAATACTGTGCTTGGTGCAAACACGAATATTACGTGGACCCATCCCTCAGAAGTCCCCTATTGTGTAAATAAGTAATTTTTAAAAATATATTTTATTGATTTTTTACAGAGAGGAAGGGAGAGGGATAGAGAGTTAGAAACATTGATGAAAGAGAGACATTGATCAGCTGCCTCTTACACACCCCCTACTGGGGATGTGCCCACATCCAAGGTACATGCCCTTGACCGGAATCGAACCTGGACCTTTCAGTCTGCAGACCGATGCTCTATCCACTGAGCCAAACCAGTTTTGGCATAAATAATAAATAAGTAATTCTTGTCTAGCAAACTTTCTGTAAAACACACACCACACACACACACACACACACACACACACACACACACACACACATATAAAATAGGAGAGTGATTATCTTGCAGAAGGACACAGGGAAAAAAAAGACTTTATGTAACACATGTTTGAAAAATAAATAATTTACAAAACAGACAATGGGAGAATTCCAAAATTCCAGACAGAGGAGCAATTGGGAAGAAATGAATGGCACTCGTGTCCAGGAACAGCAAGTTCCGAGGCATAAAAAGCCGGGAATGAGCTGGGGTGGGAAGAAGGGCGTGTGAGGACTACACAGAATCGACCATAATCAGGAGCCTGGCCTCAGTTTGCTGCTGTTTAACTCCTGGAATCAAGGAGCCAAGTCTAATTGTACTGATAACAGTATTACCAAGAATAAAATAATAAAATTGCAAATGTTAGGTCCTATGTGAATTTATGAGTTTCAGAAGATTAATTGCATAAATGAACTATTGTATTTCATCTTACCAACTCTGAGAGATGCTATCTGTCGGTAATGCTAATCAAACAGTTATTTCAATAGTGGAGCATCCTGTCTGGCTTTTATCTATGAGTGATTTAATACTTTATAATTTTAATCAGACAGTGTTGAAACCTGTGTGTGCTGTTTTCTCCGGTGGGGTTGGTGACAAAGATATAAAAGTGATGTGGACCAGGCATGGTGGGAAAGCTGGTTGTACTAACTTGTCCGTGTGGACTTGGCTAATGAAAGAGTCAACACCACTCTTTTACCGAGCTGTGGGTACTGACTATTTGCCATCCTCATCTGGGGAGTCCACGTTAGATTAGGGGGTACTTACTAGTTTACAACCTTTGCCTTTGGCCATCATATCAGGCATTTATAAATCTGAAGCTTAAGTAGAGAGGGGGGCAGAAAAGATATTTAGAAGATACTTTTTTTTTTTTGAGTTTCAGAGAATGACTACAGGAAGATATCCGGAACACCAAAACCAAATTAAAGTGCCCGAACAGCCCTATTGTCAGCCAACAACATTCCCTCCACTTCTCTACACGCTGTGCTCCATTAGTTCTCATTAGCCCAGGGGCCCTGTGGAAGGGAAGGAGCTGGCAGGCGCGAGGCGACCGTGGCCTTGAGCTGGAGTGTGTAATCACAGGAAGGCAGCGGAGATCATAGGGTCCAATCATCCCGTTACACAGCGGCCTCTGACAGCTTGCAGTGAGCGGTGACTCCACACCTCTAATGGGAGAGTTTTTTCCAAATGGGTTGGGATTTATGGAATCCAATAATTCACCAGGAAAGCTTTGACTGCCGCGGAGAGAAATTTCTCTTCCTGTCGTTTACGGCAAGATTTAGTGTAACTTCTTCAGTTCCCTCGACTTGTTTTATAAGACGGCTGGCTTTGAACTGCTTTCAGCTGGGAAAATGCCACCCGAAGAGAATAAATATTGTAGGGCAGACAAGGTGGTCTTTCAACCTTGGTCGATCAAGTGCCGCCTCCCCGCGAACACCGTCACGTTCCAGGGGATAATGAAAGTTTCAGAGCTTTCAAGTTAATTCTCCTCAAAGTTATTCTCTCTCTTGAGAGAATCATATAAGGCTACGTTAATTTGATTACTTAATGAACATGTGAACATTGGGGGAAGAAGAGGTTATTGTATCATGTCATTATATATATATATACACATATATATATATATATACATATATATACATATACACACACACACACACACACACACACACACACACACACACACATATATGATGAATCTGCTTTGTTGGCCATAGGCAGAATATTTGGATTGCTGTCACAGACCCAGTGTTTAACTGCTTTTCTGATATAATTTAGATTCCATGCAGTTCACTTGTTTAAAGAGTAAATGAAAGTTTCAGAGCTTTCAAGTTAATTCTCCTCAAAGTTATTCTCTCTCTTGAGAGAATCATCGAGAGGCTACGTTAATTTGATTACTTAATGAACATGTAAACATTGGGGGAAGAAGAGGTTATTGTACCGTGTCATTTTATTTATATATATATATACACACACATACACACACACACACACACACACACACACACACACACACACACATATATATATATATATATATATATATATATATATATATGATGAATCTACTTCGTTGGCCATAGGCAGAATATTGGGATTGCTGTCACAGACCCAGTGTTTAACTGCTTTTCAGATATAATTTAGATTTCATGCAGTTCACCTGTTTAAAGAGTAAAGTTCAATGGCTTTTAGTGTATCCACACAATTGTGTGTCACAGTCAATTTTAGACTGGCAATCATATCAGGTATTTATAAATCTGAAGCTTAAGTAGAGAGGGGCAGAAAAGATATTTAGAGAATGACTCCATGTGTCAGGGGATCACAGTCAATTTTAGGACATTTTGATTGCTTCAGAAAGAAACCCTATAGCCTTCAGCTACCACCCCATTCCTCCATGTCGGTTCAGTACGAGGTAAATACTAATCGAGAGATAGGCCTATTCTGGACATTTCATAGAGAAGGATCAGGCTGTATGCGGTCTTTCATGAATGGAGTCTTTTACTTAGTCAAGGTTCATCCATGTTGTAGCATGTATCGGTACCCCATTTCTTTTTACTGCTGAATAATATTCCATTGTATTAGGCCACATTTTAGTTGTCCACTCGTCAGTTGATGAACACTTTTGGCTATAATTCTCCTATGAACATTTGCATACAAATTTTTAGATATTTTAATTTCTCTTTGCTAGGTCTTATGGTAACTATATTTAATCTTAAGGAAATGCCCGGATTTTAAGGAATCTTAAGGAACTGCCAGACTATTTGAGATTATGTTTTCTAGGAACTTCAGTGGTATAGCTGTCATTTGAGAAAATACATTAAAGATCCAATAAAGATATCATTGTGTAATTAGAAAATAAGTAGTGGAAAATTAGGAAAGTGCTTTAGGGGACCTGAATAAAAGTACATTTATAAATAAAAGTAAGAATAAAAGTACATTTAGGAGGAAAATCTGAAGTAACCATGAGTACACTTGATAGGATGCCTAGAAGAAACTCCTTTTGGGTTTTTCATCAGGTCATATACTGAAGGCTTTCATAAAGAAAAAGAATGTAGGTGGCATGAGTTAGACTGTGATGACTTAAACCAAGACAGGATGACTTAATGACACGTATTTAAAATGCAGACTGTTGAATCTCAAAGGGAAGGTGGGTGGGGTGGTTAGGAAGATATCATCCAAAGAACTTGTACTAGTATGTATACATGCATAATCCCTGGACTCAGACAACAGGGTGGTGAAGACTGGGGTTCAGGGTGCGAGTGTAGGCTAGAAGGGCTCAATGGGGAAAAAAAGGTGACATCTGTAAAACATTCAACAATAAAGATAAATTTAAGCCAAAACCGGTTTGGCTCTGTGGATAGAGCATCAACCTGCAGACTGAAATGTGCCAGGTTCGATTCCAGTCAAGAGCATGTACCTTGATTGTGGGTACATCCCCAGTAGGAAGTGTGCAAGAGGCAGCTCTGATCGATGTTTCTCTTTCATAGATGTTTCCAGCTTTCTATCACTCTCCTTTCCTCTCTGTAAGAAATTAATAAAATATATTAAAAAAGAGGTAAATTAAAATAAAATGCACAGAGAAATCTAAGTGAAACTAATGAAAAATTTTAAATGTCAGTGCACTTCAGAAGTTGCCATTTGGTTTTTACAGCTTAATGACTATACTAACAGTACCTGCTAGAGTTCTCTTGGTACTCCACAGTTCCCCAAGCACACACGTTCTCATTTCACTAGGTTCTCACAATTTCCTCATTCACGTAGGGCGGGAAGGAGTGCTCTCCTCTAATGGGAGAGTAAATCTGGGCACCTAAGGTCAGTGGATTTGACCTAAGCCACACTTTTACTATAAGACTAACAGGGCAATGTTTTGGGGTTCCTTTTTTTTTTGCTACAGCATACACAAAAATAATAATTTTATACAAAGCCCTTGGAAACATACTTCTAGTATTTTTTTAAAATGTATTTTATTGATTTTTTACAGAGAGGAAGTGAGAGGGATAGAGAGTTAGAAACATCGATGAGAGAGAGACATCAATCAGCCACCTCCCTCACAACCCCCACTGGAGATGTGCCCGCAACTAAGGTACATGCCTTTGACTGGAATCAAACCTGGGACCTATCCACTGAGCCAAACCGGTTTTGGCTTTCAAGAGGAAATAATCTTTATTTGTGTGAAGGTTAAGCTCAAAATATTAAAATGAGCATCATATGGTATAAATAATAGGCAATAACAGAAATTTAGATTTAATACTTTTAGACAAGCATAGGGAAATATGGGAAATGATAACAGATTTTTGTTTAAACTACTCAGTATCTTAACTGAGCATGTCAGTGTTCTTGAGATTTTAACATTTATTTTCAGAGCTAACTTCAATTTATTACATAGAATAATAACATATTTAAACAGTTAATGCCCTATAATAAATAGAAACAGTCTCATGTATTGTTTTTTTTGTGATGCAATGAATCTTAACATAGAAAATTATAAAGTGCGCTTCTAGTCATAACTCAGTATTTAATTTCAATATATTGATGTTACCACTTTTTTTAAACAATGTAATGAAGATTTAACCTGGATTTTCTTGACAGTTTACACAGGAATTTATACTGAGCCCCATACAACAAGCATCCTAAATCCCACTTTACATTTCCCAAATACCCTACAGAGCTTCTCTCTCTCCCTCCCATGGCATCCTACCTTCCCCCACGAACACACTCTTACTTGTAATAATCTCCTTCACCTCTCTGATGTAGGCTCAGGTTTCATTCACTCTCTCATGAAAATTCTCTTTCCTGCTAAGCTCTTTCTTTTCTTTCTCTCTGACCCTCGGTGTCTGAACATCTGTGTTGTGTTTGGGTACAATAAGCCTTCTACCTGTAATTTCAGGGAATCATTTTCCAAATATCTAAACTGCTAAACGTTCACGAGTAGGGATATGATCGACAATAGAAATGCTAAGTTTTGCAGTGTGCTGCACAGGGAGACGTGCATTCCAGCTGTAGTTTTCATTTTCTTTTCTTCCCTGAAAGAGACAAAATGAAAAGCTTGTTTACAGGCAGCCAGCACGTTCAGTGTAGACTACTGCTCTATGTGATACAGCTGTGAAATGGGCTAGAATTTATTACTGAAAGTGAAAGAACGAGTGTAAATTTATTCAAATGAAATCCCTTGCCAATACTACAGTAAATAGGCTTTGGAAACATTCTCATTCTGCCTCTTGTACTTTAAAAATGACTTTTCTCAAGATTCTGCACATCTTTAGGACATGTGATGAAAGAGATGATCATTAGGATTGTCAGCAGTCAGGGATTTATGCGGTAGGTTTCTCTTCCCAACAGTGTGATGGGATTCTAAATTATGCTTGTCTCTTTCTAAATATTGGAACAAAATCAAAAGTTCCTCTTGACTAGCCACCCCTAAATACGTCATGAGCACATTCTAGAACTATTTTACTCTTTAAGTATATATTACAATTTTACCCCAGATAGCATTTTACTTCAGAGGAAAAGTTGGAGTATTCTTTCCATTTGAAGCTCTTTACAAAACGTTTGTACAGTTCATGTGTGTGTGTGTGTGTGTGTGTGTGTGTGTGTGTGCGTGCGCGCGCGTGCAGCTGATAATTCTCTTGGCCATTGCACACAGGAAATCTGGTATCTTAATCAAAGTCTGCTTAATGGACAGAAGAGACATTACACACAAATCACCAAGTTTTAAAATATTATAAACCAATAAGAGGTACTTAACACTAACATCATACTGCACATAATTTAATATGTAGCTTATCGTGAGGAGTAAATGCCTTCAGAAGGCTGAAGTGCACCAGAATCTTCATTATGAACAAAAATTGACTGCTGTAATAGAACTGTGAGCAAGTTCTGCAGGAGATTTCTGGTTGGTAGCATGATTAATTAAGCCACGTTGGAGGAATCTTTTAGTTTTTCTCATTGAATTGTGTAGTTTCAGAGCATATTTGAAAGTGTCAGTATTTTTTTCTGAATGATTCTCTACCGCCAGGGATGTAGAGACCCATATCATTCTACTCACATCCATACCTTTGAGAGTTGGAATGAAACCATTCTAAGGCAATGCTAATATCTTCCATGATTTTGCCTACATGTAAGTGTGTGTAGTGTTTATCTTTTTGCATAACATTAATGCATCTAGAATGGAAAGATAAACTTGAGATGAAGACAAAGTGTTTGATATTTTATTTCTTAAGCAAAGCTGTTCTGCACTCTTCCCTGTTTTAATACATTACCAACAGGTGAGTGCTGCCAGCAGAAGGGGTGGTGCCCTGTGAGCCTCTTTATTTACTGCCCCCACCCTTTCCTGACCCCGGGCCAGATCCTCTGCTGTGGGGAAATACACGCACCTGGGTCTGGTCCCCTGGTCACTGCCAAGCTCCTACCTTTGAAGGAGCTGACGATCGATAGCCATAAATCAGTGTAATTGGGGCTATGGGAGAGGCACGTGTGAAGTGCTGGAAGGACACAGAAGAGGGAGTGATCAATTCATCCTGGCTGGGAAAGGGCAAGGACCAGGAAAGGCCCGCCAGAGGCGTTGACAGTTGTGCTAGGCTTGAAAGCATGAGTGAGAGTCCGGGAGATGAGAGGGATGACAGGATGCGCATGGTAAAGACACCAAGGTGTGAATTAGCCATCTCAATGGCTTTTCTATGCGGAAGAGCGCTCTGTCAGCACCTCTGAACCCTGAAGCAACTCCCTGACCTGTCAGTTTACCGCTTGTTCTCCTTTCTAAGCTTCAGGAAGCAGCCCCAGCTTTCTACCAGGTTCCCACTTCCCGGTTTCAGCTTCTTGTAACGCTCCCCTGGGATTGTCTGCTCCGCTTCCCCACCTTCTGACTTTATTCCTGGTTGATTCCTTTTCCAAGTTCTTTAGTTTCATGTTATTTACCCAAATGGTCCGCTCAGTTCAACTTCCTTGTCAAGCCCTCGGTTTCAGAACCCCGAACTTAATTCAAGGTGAGCCCAGAAATACCAAACTACTAAAATTGGATATTAGATACAACCTGCAGCTGTAGTTACCATTTATGCTTTGATACTTGTGAGACCCATTTTGGGGCTCTAGTGGGAAAACCAATTAAGGTCTGCCTGTGAGAAATGTGCTGTTAGCATCTCCATTTGACCGAGGAATTAAGCAAGTGATAGTTTATTGAAGTTTAAAAAATGTCTTAGCCCGCTCTTACTTGATAATATAATAATGCTTACTGTAATATTTAGCACAGTTAATTGTTATTGCTCCTCTTCACATACAATATAATTTGATGCACTCACAAGGCTGTGAAAATCAAGTAAGTGGACTATGGTTTTCTTACACTAACAGGCAACTGCAGGAAGGGAGGGAGAGTGTGGGTGGTGAAATGTAGTGCCTTCTTTGAAGTGTCTGGTGCCCAAGCTAGAGACAGCCGTCGCTCTAAGAGTGGAAGCTTACAGATTTCAAAATTGCCCTTTGACAAGACTCAGCTCAACAACCACTTCCTCTGTGAACCTTGTGTGATCTTCCTTCTTGATTTGTGGTACCACTTTAATGACAATATTTGATTTTTTGTTTTTGGCACCCATATGTGTATGATATGTCTCCACAGAAATACCTGTATTTCCTTCCTTCCTTCCTTCCTTCCTTCCTTCCTTCCTTCCTTCCTTCCTTCCTTCCTTCCTTCCTTTCTTTCTTTCTTTCTTTCTTTCTTTCTTTCTTTCTTTCTTTCTTTCTTTCTTTCTTTCGTTTTGTACTTTAGTGATTCTAAATGTGAACTCCTTCAGGCAGGGGCTTAGTTATCTTTGTTCCTCAGCATCTATGACATACTAAATGTCAGTACATGGTGGATAATGAAGACGTTACTGAACCATATTTTAAATTACATAATTTTATATCACATGTTATTTTGCTTTGTAACACTGGTGATAATTTTCTTAAATATTCTTTAAAAATTTGATACCTTTTAAGTGAGTATATTTTCTATTATGTAATACTAGAGGCCTGGTGCACGAAGTTTGTGCACTAGCGGGAGTGGGGGGTGGTTCCCTCAGCCTGGCTTGCAGCCTCTCACAGTCTGGGACCCCTCGCTCCTTACCGCCCACCAGTTCACTGCTCCTTACTCCTCCGCTTGCTGCTCCTTAGCGCTGCCAGAGGCAGGAGGGGCTCCCGCAACCATCACTGGGCTCGCCAGCCCTGAGCCCAGCTTCTGGCTGAGTGGTGCTCCCCCTGTGGGAGCACACTGACCACGAGGGGGCAGCTCCTGCATTGAGAGTCTGCCCACTAGTCAGTGCACATCATAGTGACTGGCAGTGCTCCCCCTGTGGGAGCGCACTGACCACCAGGGGCAGCTCCTGCATTGAGAGTCTGCCCACTAGTGGTCAGTGCACATCATAGCGACCGGTTGTTCTGGTTGTTCTGCAGTAATGGTCGCTTAGGCTTTTATTATAAAGATTGGCCATTCAGGTTGTTTATCTCTTTTTGGAAAGATGCTGTGAACTGTGTTGTAAGTCCTATATCTTTTTGCACATTTCTAAGTGTATTTTTAATGATGCCCTTTATTCATTTTAAGGGGTGAACATTTTTAAGATGCTTGACACAGACTGTTAAATTTTTATACCTACTAGAAGGGAATAAAGGTGCACATTCCATATGACCAAAATTTGGCATAAAGGTTTAAAAACTTTTGCCAGTATGAAAAATCTCGCCTTCTATCTCAATATTATTAATTTTAAGTTTCAACTTATAAATGTGATTACAATATATTTTTCCATTTGTTGTGTGTGTGTGTATATGTATATATTGGTGGTTGTTTGGTTTATTTTATTTATTTATTATTTATTTATTTATTTATTTATTTATTTATTTTTGTCTTTTTCTAAACTATCCTGAAAAGGATGGAGCTGGGCCTGGAGATGCCCAATTTAGCAACATCGCAACACCTCAGCAGGGAGAAGGTGTGTGGCTAGAAGAGTGGGGAGCAGTGAGGGGCCTTCTGGGGTACTGGGAAGTGAAAAACAGTGGGTGGCATGCAGGCGATAGGCATGGGGTGGATATCAGCAGTGCTCTGACAGTGTTTGACTTATTGGTTATCATTCATTTTGGCATCACTTAATTTAGAATTATGGATCCTAGTTGTGAACTGGGGAAAATAGTTAGCTCCGAAATGCACAAGATACACCTAGGGAACATGGTTTTTGCCAACATGCTTCAGAATTCAAAGGCGGCCTTGCAGAAGACTGGGTGCCCGCCTCCCCCTTTTATTTTTTCCCAAAGCCAAAGAAATGAATTACGGCTTATGTATTCTAATTGTAGCAAAATATCCATTGACTTAAAACTTGTGTTAGATGATTTTATTACAGGGAGTAAACGGCTCAGACTTATCCTTAGGCGTTTTAAATTTTTTCTTGATAAATAAAAAGCATACTGTATTAATTTACAGTAATAAGTTAATGCTGTAAATAATTCAGATTACATTTAAATAGTTTATTCAAAATAAGTTTGCCTTTGACTGGGGCTAAAAATTGCAGTATTTAATGTTATTCCAATTAGGTTTACAGTTATATAAATATTCAAGTGAAATGGATTATAAAATCAGTAACTTGTCTATGATTTTCTTTTATTGTTTCATATCATCTATACATGAAAGGAAGCAGACTTTTGCTTGATTCAAAATACAGTAAATAATTACAGTCTCTCTTGATACACAAAATAAGTAGTAGGTGGGAATACCTGTGTCTTAAATACTTACTTTGGGCTGTTATCCTAACCAGTAATTAATGCCAGTTTGAAATATTTATGCAAATAAGAAACTGTTTAGGTCTTTTCCAAACTCACTTCCACACAGTTCATAGTATCAGGCTTGTGTCATGTGGCATCTACCCGTATGGCTACCACCAGTTATTGCATGTAATTTAGAAGGCCTGAAGGTGTAGCAGACTCTCTAAATTTTCCTTAGGAAAAACGCAAAAGACACACCTAGGGAAAGTGATTTTTACCGAAATTCTTCCTAGTACAAAGGCAGCTCGTAGTGGTCACTTGGGTCTATGTCATATCAACATAAAACCTTAAAACAAATTTAAAAGCCCCTGGAAGGAATAGAGTACGTAAGGGAGTGAGAAAGAGAGCAAGAGTAAGAAAGAGAAAGAGAGAGGCCAAGGGGAAGAGGGAGGAAAGATGAGCTGATTTCAGTCTATAAAAATAATCATGCTGCATTGAATATTTTGTGCAGGTGAGGCATTATTTCAGAGCTCTTAGATACCAGCAGAGGAGAGACGTAAAGTTCCAAGGCGATTGCACGGGAAAAATAGAAAGTTTAAGACACAAATACACAGCCAAAAAGAGGGTCCTTCGGGGCTGGCATCTGCATTCTCTTAGCTGCATACTCAACACCTCTGCGCCAGCTCTCTGCTCACCACCCAGGTCCCATCAGCCTTTCCCGCTGGTTGATCCTGAGGTTCTGAACAACAGCAACCATGTCTGAACTCCGTGGACTAAAACTGAAGTCTCCTATTTATAAGTCCTAATAGATTTTCTTTTAACCATTTCTTTGGGAAGATGAACTGTATAGTTCCAAAAGGTCAGTATTTTGCATAATGAGTGTTTTCATTCCTGGAGACTTACTTTCCATGAGGGAGGAAACTTGACCCGGAGTGTACACATGTTGTATTGTGGACTTCTATACTTGAAACCTATATGATTTTATTTTATTTTTTAAATTTCTGAAACCTATATAATTTAATGAACCAGTGTCAACCAAATAAATCCAATAAAACATATAAAATTTAGGTTTAACATAAATTTTGAGATTAATTTAGGGAGTTATTTCAATTTGTATATACTTTTAAAAATTTTTCCTGAAATAAAAATGCATTTGTACAATTTATTGCATAAATTGAAATTTGAACATGATTGAAAAGAAATGCTTTTTAAAATGTGGGAGAGGTGTTGAGAAATATTTCACTGGCAAAAATACTTATGTTCCAAGTGACTTTATGAACACGAGCCCCTTATTATTGATTCGTAGGTCTTAGGCAATGATACAAAGCTCGCTGGAAAATTAAGCAAGCTTAAATACAGCTACAGACCCCTCAGCAATGCTGCTTTTCCCTTTATACCACGAATTAGAAAAAGATTGACCTGAATTAAATCCATATATCATGTTCCCTGATACAAAAGAAGTGCATTGAGTTGGCAGAGAAGGAAGTGGATTGTAGAAGAGATTTCCATTTTCCTTTATATCTGTTCTGAAAGACACCGCTAATGATCTTTAATTCCTGAGCAGAAGTTTGATATGGATATGATTCTAGGCCAAGAGGGAGCTATAAATTTGGCTTAATAAGAAATTCTCAATTAAATTATGCAGGGAAACACTGTACTCTATGAGCTCTGAAGTACTGGCTATAATTTTTCAGGTTCTGAGTAAAATTGTTATGCATTTGTGTAATATGATGTTGATTTTTATATATTTTTTAAAAAGTAGAAAGTATACCTATGTATTTTGACCTCATAAACTTCTCTTTTACCTACTGTATTTTACTGATTTTAATGTAAATGAAATACATTATAACACAGTTAACTGAAAACATAACAAGGAAATCTTTATGCTCTTGAAAATTCCTATTTTATCCTATTCTCCTATCAGGTGTTGAAAGTGGGACCTAAAATTCATTCTGTTGTACTTTCAAAATTCTCCAATTTTTTTTTTATCATTTTATATTTGATTATATGATCAACAGATTGACAATACATTTACCCATTTCATTTTCATTTATTTCTGCTCTTCTCCTTAAAAAATTTTGAATAAAGGAATACATATGGAAGCAGAAAAAAATTGAATATTAGAAACCCAAGACATGGTTAAAATTAAGCATGAATCTTTTCATTTTTTTATTATTCAGTTATTCTAGTTATTTAAAAAAACCAGAGGCCCAGGACACAAAATTCATGCATGAGTAGGGTCTCTAGGCCTGGCTGGTGATCGGGGCCGAGCAGGGCCTTCGGCTGCTGGCCAGGGCCTTCCTTCTGGCTGCCGGCCTGGGCCTCCTTTTCCCGGCTGCCGGCTGTTGGCTGGGGTTCCTCTTCCCTGGCTGCCAGCTGCCAGCTGCTGGCTGGCGCCTTCCTTCATTCCATGCTGCCCCCTGGTGGTCAGCACTCAACATAGCAAGCAATCAGTCTCCCAGTAGAACTCCCATAGGGACAATTTGCATATTAGGCTTTTATATATATAGGTAGTTTGAATGGGCTATTTATTAATTTTTATATCTGACTTTTTAAATTTGAAAAGTATATGTAGCATTTCCACATAACTTTTGAAAAGCATCATTATCTTATTTAATGACTATATAATATCTGGTTTTGATCATCTTGTTATTTTTAATATTTGTTTTCTCATGTTTTTATTAAAACAAGTTATATTCAGAATTATTTCACTTTAATATATTTCCTTAGCTTAGATTTCTAGAAGAAAAAATACTGTATCTTGTATCATTGTGATTTTTCGGTTCTTTAATTTTTGTTTATTTTGTAAGTCTAAATTTAATTTCTATGAAAATTTTTCTGATTTATTCCTCAAAGGCAGGAGTTTTTCAAGTTCACGTTATAGTTTGTGTATGCCATGGCTTTATGTTTTTATCTTACATATTAGAAGAATTATATGCAAGTTTTTCTCTTATGGCCATTGGTTTTTCATTGTTAATTATGTTTTATCTTGTTTATAAAGTAAGTATTAATTCAGCCATTAATTTTTGATGTCTTGAAACACTTCTTACTTCCTTAATCTTTTTTTTTATTCCTTCTTAAATGTATTTTTTAAAAAAATATATTTTATTGATTTTTCAGAGAGAGGAAGGGAGAAGGATAGAGAGTTACAAAAATCAATGAGAGAGAAACATTAATCTGCTGCCTCCTGTACACCTCCTACTGGGGATGTACCCACAACCAAGGTACATACCCTTGACCAGAATTCAACTTGGGATCTTTCAGTCCACAGGCTGACGCTCTATCCACTGAGCCAAACCAGTTATGGCTACCCCTTCTTATTGTCTCCCCATCTCATCATCTTAGCTTATATTTTCCAGTGGTTGTCCTTTTCTGTTTCACAGAGACTGTGTAATTCTTTTCTTCATTTGGAGAGAGCAAACGGAGTTATGTAATCTTTCTCCTGTTTCCAACGATAACATCAAACACACAACAAAATCTTAATTTGATCCATGGGTATCTTACTTTGAAATCACGATGCTATGATGAAATCACGATACAACTCCCCAGGACAAATCTTAACCACATCCAGTTTTTTACCCATTATCTCTGGTTGCATCTGGGCCAGAATAGAGAGGTGAATAGACATAACAAAGACTGTATAGACCAAAAAAAAAAAACAACACTCAACTATTTATTATCTGGTCCTTTACAGAAAATGTTTGCTAGCCTTAAGTATAGTGGAAATTTTAAAATTTGTTAAATTTCTTTTGTTATGTTTACTTTAAGCTGCCTACCCATTTCCACTCTCTAAGAGCTTTCAGGATTTCTTATTGGAATTATAGATTCCTCACTGGATAGTGTTGGGAGATACTGCATTTACTCCAGGGGCCAGATAAATAACCTAGCTAATCTGTTCAGATGAGACAGACTTGTATTTGAATACATGACTTTGCTGGTGAATCTTTTAGTGTATTGTTACCACTATAAGCCTTGCTACAGGATAGAATCGGGGGAGAACAGAGATGGTCATAAATTCAGGATGATAGAGCTTGGAGTTAGGAGTCAGATTATTAAGGACTCATATACCATGAAGAGTAGTTTGCAGTGGGCAGCCATCAAGAACTTCTCAGCAGGAAAATGACATTCAGATTTATGCTGCAGGGCAGGCAGATCGCTGCTGATGGTGAAAAAGCTCTGTTGTGAAATTGAAAAGCTTTTACATTACCAGCAGAATGATCAGGTATGAGTCAGAATGATCCAAGCCAGGAAGGGTAGGAAAAAGGGTAGCCAAGCAATAATGATGGAGAAGTAATAGAGTGATGTGAAGGAAGTAAAAAGCAATGATAGATAAGATGGCAAGGTGAGACTGGTTTGGCTCAATGGATGGAGCGTCGGCCTGCGGACTGCAGGGTCCTGGGTTCGATTCCGGTCAAGGGCATGTACCTTGCTTGCGGGCACATCTCCAGTGTGGGGTGTGCAGGAGGCGGCTGATAGATGTCTCTCTCTCATCGATGTTTCTGACTTTCTATCCCTCTCCCTTCCTCTCTGAAAAAATCAATAAAATATATTTAAAAAAAAAAGAAAAAGATAAAAGATGGCAAGAGTGAACAGAAGGAGAGGGTAGATCATTCCAAGGGTCCTGGTCTGGGTGGCTGTGTTGAATGTAGGAAATGCACAGTGAAGAGTGTTTTACTAGAACTAGTGGCTCACTTTTTAGACATACGGAGTTGAAGGGGTCCGAGGGTACTTAGCTAAAGTTATAAAACGGTGGACCACCAGTAAACAAGAGTGAAATTAGGGAGAGTCACTGGATAACACCAGGAACTGCCCCAAAGTAGTGGGTGGGCAAGGAAGAGGAAGCAGCAAACACGCCATCCAGAGAGAGGACATGATGCGTTGCACTGTGACTTTATAGGCTCCCCTCATTTCCTGCCAACTCCCTGTGAATTCAGAAAGTAGAAATTATTTTTTTATTTGCTTGTATGAAAGAAAAAAAATAACCTTTAGTATAAAAATTTGAAATGTACTAAACTATATAGGTAATGCCCTTCTTATTTCTGAAAATATTCTTAAAAGGAGGACAAGAGGAGATAGCCAGGCTGCCGTAGTTTACTATGGAATTCACTCTGTGAAACTTGGTTCCTATCAGCAGGTAAACTTTTACCATGCAATGCATTTTGCAGAAAAACCTCAACTATTACAATCAACTCGACTTTGGGAAACTACAAATGTTTCCTAATCTTAACAGAGAGTAAACAAATCTGATCTTACCACTTACACTACAAAACTTTGGAGGAAAAGGAGAGAACATGGGCTTGGCGGGCGGGATAACATTTTTATCAAAATGAAAGAGAAGCAGTCCAATAAAATTTCCATAGTTATCTATAATAAGAGATAACCAATACAAATTGCCCAAGAAATTGGATGAAGGGCTCTGGGTGTTAATCAGAGCAGACCCAGCAGATTTAGCTGCTGAGACACACAGACTTCAAGATTTTAGGCTGTCAACTCAAACTGTATTTATGTATCGACTAATCTGGGTTCCAGCAGGCCAATAAAGCACCTATTATTAAAGTTGTCTGTAGATGTAAAACACTTAAATGTAATTTTCTTTTCATTTTGTAAATTTGTAGTAAATAAGAAAATTATTCAGGGCTTGATTTCTGACCTTCTTGACTATATTTTTTAGTCTTCATAATATTGAAAAACCTGATTACAGATAATAGCAGGATGTGGAGGGGTGTATAAAATGGGTTTTGTTCTTTGTGGGAGCCTCTTTCACGTCCCGCGTGGTTCAGGGTTCCCGTTCAGGGTTCGGGTTTTGGAGGAGGCCACACACAAATGAAAAGAGAGATTATACAAATATTAATTTGGGAATATTAGGAGGCCAGCCAGGAGTCTTCCTTTAGTGGAAAGACTACCCCCTCTTTTGGCCTTGCTATCCCTTTTTTAAGACTATGGGATACACCCATGACCTTTAGGCAGGAAATTCCAAGAACAGAAATTTACATGAGACAAACAGGTAGAAGCTGCTTCAGCTAACAACGTTTCAACTATAGAGTGAGTGATTAGCTCTGACTTTTCAGAGCAATAAAGGTTGACCAGCCTTCTGGTTTCCTGTCTACATTGTTCTATTAGTGAGACAGTGTTTGGTTTCCAGCAGTTCTTCACCCAGCTGGTGTAGTTCAGTGGTTGAGCACTGACCTATGAACCAGGAGGTCAGGGTTTGATTTCTGGATAGGGCCAGGGTTGTAGGCTTGACCCCAGTAGGGGGTGTGCAGGATGCAGCGTATCAATGATTCTGTCTCATCAGTGATGTATCTCTCTCTCTCCCTCTCCTTACCTCTATCTGAAATCAATAAAAATATATTATTAAAAAATGGGTTTTGTTCATCAAAAAATGGTAAAGGCAGGGAGAAGTTGTGTGAGTAGTAAATGAAGTAAAAAAAAAGTTTATTTTAAATTTTATTTTTCATGCAAGATACATAAAAATGTTAAAAATCACTTATTGTATCACTGACTTATCAGAATGAGTATTTGCCAGTCCTTTTTAAAAAATAATTTTTTTTAATGATTTAGAGAGGTACAGGGGGAGAGAGAGAAAAACATCAATGATGAGAGAATCATTGATCAGTTGCCTCCTGCATGGCTCCTACTGGGAATCAGGCCCGAAACCTGGGCATGTGCCCTTGACCAGAATTGAACCCAGGACTTTTTAGTCCACAGGCTGATTCTCTGTCCACTGAGCCAAACCAGCTAGGACTGCCAGTCCTTATAGGCATACTATTTTTATAAAATTATAATAATATATATGTGTGGCATTTATATGTACATATATGTGTACACTGGAATCTTAAATTTTTGAAATAATCATTTGGTAAAAGCTTTTCTAGACATCAGTATTTGTCAGCCTAATGTTCTTCAGCCAAAAAAAAATTGTAATTTTAGGAAAATCTTTAAGTAGAAAAATATCCATTTTTAATGTAATTTTTAATTTGCTCCTACAGAAATATTCCTTGTATCTCTCATTTGGACAGTCTTGTTTTATAAATCTTAATCCTTTAAGACTATTGTCCCAAAACAGTTATAATGTATCAGCATGTAAGAGTTTGAAGGGTGTGAGTATGAAACAATTCTATTGCAAAGTAAGGCGATGGGTGCTTTTTGCCAAAGCTCTCCCAAAACTCTTGACCGTTGTTCTTGCTGTTTCTTCAGTGCAAATGCTGCCAGTCCAGTCAGAGGATATCATTTTACAGCTTAGTTCCCTTAACTAAAGTGTATTTTAGTTTCCCAATAATGTTGCGTATTTACGTGTCAGTCAACACCACTCCCTTTCTCTCTTATTCATTTTCATTTTCTGTGCGGTATAGCAGGATTTGAGCTCCTTAATTTAATCTTCAGCCCAAGCAGTTTGGTTGCCTGGGAGCACGCGGCACTTGTAGCTCAATCATGTACGCCTTTATTTGGACTCTGATTGAAAAGTCAATAAATATTTAATTTGCCCCTTTCTGACTTCAAAAAGTGAGTCTCTTTTTTTTTATATTCTATTTCAATACACATTTTGTATCTCTTTGTCTCTTCTCGTTTGTATCTCCACAAGACTTAACATTCAAGCAAATATTGAAAGAAACGTATCAGTGCAGTGCAAATATTTTGTTATTCATATTTTATAGCATTTAATATCTCATTCTAGGTATATAAAATTAGGTATATGAGGTTGCTTTCATCAGCAAATATTTATGACACATAGTTGGAGACCCAGAAGTCCATTTCATATAAATCGTGTTCATAAGGAGCTTTTGGGACACACATGAATACTTATACACCAAGTGCCATAAAGAAAATGCAGATAAATGGCCTTTGAAAAGCGGATCAGCCGAGTCTCTGAAACAACAGAACTTTTGGAATTTGTTCTGAAAAGACCAAGATTTGTCTACTTGGAAAAGAAGACAAAGGAGTATGGTCTCTTGCCTAGTGGATGGCAGTCTTATACTTTTGTGTTTCACATTTAGAGCTGTTTATCATGTTGAATTAATTTTTGTGAACTGTATAAGATCTGTGTCTAGATTCGTTTTCTTTTGCATGTGGATGTCCAGCACCATTGTTGAAAGTAAATCTTCTCTATTGTATTATCTGCTTCAGTTTCAAAAGCAGCCATTATCCAATTGCAGCTGTGATGCTTCAGGAGGTAGGGGTTAATGCAATGTTACTTGGCCCTTTTTTTGTTGCTTTTGATGAACCCAGACATCAAACAAACTAAGATTTTCTAACGCTTAAGCGTTGGTAATTTAAAATGTATATAAACCCTTTAGAGCAAAGCATAATAACTCCTGGCATTAACATGCCCTGAGGGCCAACAGTTTTGTAACCATGGCGCTGTAATGAATGATTGCTGACAAAATAGAGATAGTAAGCACATATAGTTCACTTATCATTTTAATTTTTTGTCAGTTGGGTGTGGAAGTAGGGAGAGATCAAAGAAAGATACCCATTCACATCATAGTGGCTTGCAAGTAACAGAAACATACCTACAATAATTTTTGTTCTTGTGTTTTGTTTTTATTGGTTATTTATTATTCCATTAGCAAGAACCGGGGAGAGAGGCATCCAGGGAGTTTTGTGGCTGAAAAATATATTAGGGTCCCAGGTGTTTTCTGCTTTTCTACTTCACCTTTCTTAGCATCTTTTTTTGTAAGATGATGACTTACGATTGCAGCACAGCTACCGCACCGCTAGACTTAACAACTACACTCCAGGCAGAAAGAGTGGGGGAGGCGGAGGGAGAGAAGTTATTTCTCCTGTCAAGACTTTGCCTTTCTGTATAATGAGGAAATCTCTCCCCAGGGTTTTCTGGCTACATTTCTAGCTACATAACCATGTACTGTGGCTATTCATGACTACAAGGGAGGATGTGAAATTAATTTGGCGTATTTGCCGTTCTTATATAGGAGGGTAAGAGAAAATAGGGTCATTGGTGGCTTTTGTGTGGTTGGTCCAGCGTTTGACACAATGTAGTCCTAGGGCAGGAGTGAATATAGAAAATTAAAATACTGTATAATAGGGTAAAAGGTTTGGTGGAGAAGGAGCAATTGAAGATTCAAAAGAAGAAATAACAAGTGAAAAATTATTACTTGAGAAGAGAAGGGAGAAAGAAATGGATTAATATGCAGAGATACTCTGTAATGGACAAAACAGCTGAAAGGAAATCATTTGAGATTGAAATGGGAAATGAAATCCAGGGAGAAGCACAAAAAGGTTTCAGATGTTTAGAAAAGATGAATTAGAGATTACAAATTGGCCCTATAGCCCATTTGAGTTTTGAGAGAGTTATTTTGTAGAGCAAAATATTAACATATTACCTTTAAATTTTTATTGAGGCTTGGCAAACTGATTGCAACTATGTGTGAAATTCAATTGAGGCTAGGATGCATTCAGTGTTTATAATTGAAAAAGCAGATTATGATATAAAATAATAGAGAATATATGTGAGTGAATTCAAAATGCTTATTAGAATATTATTTTAATAATCATGGATTCTATGAATATGGAAGAAATAAAAGCATAATGGGCCACAGAATGTGCTAAGGCAGTAGTTGGCAAACTCATTAGTCCACAGAGCCAAATAACATCAGTACAACGATTGAAATTTCTTTTGAGAGCCAAATTTTTTAAACTTAAACTTCTAATGCCACTTTTTCAAAATAGACTCACCCAGGCTGTGGTATTTTGTGGAAGAGCCACACTCAAGGGGCCAAAGAGCCGCATGTGGCTCGCGAGCCGCAGTTTGCCGACCACGGTGCTAAGGGAATAGGAGATATTTGAAAAATAGTATTAACAATGAAGATTAAGAGTGAGTAAAAAATGGGAATGAATAGATGAAATAAGAAATCGTATTTATATACTGTGAAACATACATATCATTAGTATGTAATGTGTATTACAAATTGTAAGTGTGAAAAAGTTTGATGTTCATTTGGTCACCTGCTAGAAGTAGGAAGAATGAATGACTGGTTTTTGTAGAGTACACGTGTGTGTGTGTGTGTGTGTGTGTGTGTGTGTGTGTGTGTGTGTTTAATTAAAAGCCTTCTTTATCTTTCATAGTAAAGACATTGTATATCATCTAAAATATTTTTTCCTTTTGATTCCTAACACCAGACTGATCAATTTGTGACAGTCTGGCAAATTATTATAATTATGGCAGGTGGTCTCAGACTCTGTAACAGAAAATCCAAACGAAGAATCTGTGTTTTCTTTACTTTTCATCCTTCGGTAAGGAGGGCTGCAGGACAGACGGGGACATTTCTACTTGTTTAAATACGTTTTTCCCAGTAAATACTTATACATTACATTACATCCTTATATTTGTAACAGCGGTCCTTCAAGAAGGGTAAACGTCTTTCCAGGAACCTTCGTTGAAGTCTGCAAATGTTTTTACTATGGGATGGAAAGGTGAAGGCAGTGGTGCTCTTGGCAACTGGGGGGTGGAGGCCAAGGGAGCGGCAATACAGAGGAAGGCCCTGCAGCAAAGCATGGGTAGAGTAGAGGTGGGGGAAGCCTGGCTTATATGATAGAAGAATCGACATATTTTTCTTTTAATTCACAGCTATTTAAAATAGTCATATAATTTTTGCATTCAACTTTGGAGGTAGGACTCTTTAACTACTAGATTTCAAAAGAGAGAATTATGTCAATATCAATGTAGAGCCAAATCATACATTACCTTGTGTTGTTTATTTTTTTATTATCTCAAACGTATGTTCAGTAAACATTCAAACGAAAGGAACATGTGACTTGACAGATCTTTCTAATTGAGGATTCACCTAGGTTTTGATAATATCTGTTTCATCTGGAGCAAACACGTGAACGAACCATATATGGGATAAGATGGACGCTGGAGAAAGGTTGTTAATTTGGATTTTTACATGGGAGTAGAAGTGACAGAATGGCCTTCATTTTCTTTGTCTCCTGGCCTTGTATTTTATATAGCATGTGCTTCTACTGTCTCATGCCTAGCACCCAAGTTTTGATTCTCTAAGTAGAGTATGTTATTGCTACATAATGTTCCTCATAAAATTAAAGCTCTCTTGTATTAGTTTATTTATTGCTATGTAAAAATTTATCATTGCCATGTCAAATACCCATTGTTACACAATTCATCCATTTTTGTGTAAGTTTTGCTATGAAAGTTTCACTGGACCCAAAGAGTCCACTTCCAAGGTGACTCACTCATGTGCCCAGCACGTTAGAACTAACTGTTGCCTGGAGACCTCAGTTTCGCACCACATGGACCTCTGTGTAATTCTATACTCTAAGTAGGGACACTTGAGTATCCTCAACATATGGCAGCAGGCTTCCACTACAACTAGTGACCTAAAAGAAAACAAGGCAGAAACCAGAGTGTTTTTTTATGACCCACCCACAAAAATCATATACCGTTGTTGCCACAGTATTTGGTTACATAGGTTATCCTTTTCAGTGTGGGAGGAAACTATACAAGACACAGACACAGATATTGGGGGTATCTGTGTGTCTAGTTCACATACTTCTGATGTACTTGATAAAATGTTCTACAATTAGCCAAAGGCTTTATATATGTTTTTATTCATTTCAGAGAAAGGAAGGGAGAGGGAGGGAGAGGTTGGAACATCAGTAATGAGAGAGAATTATTAATTGGCTGTCTCCTGCATGCCCCCTACCGGGGATTGAGCCCCCAATCCGGGCAAGTACCCTGACCAGGAATAGAACTGTGACCTACTTAATGAGCCCAAGCTCAACCACTGGCTGGACTTGTCCAAAGTTTTTACTCCTTTTTCTATGTCATAGAGTGTATTCATAAATTATTTAGTTGTGCTTCCTATTCTGCCAACCATTGACTGATGACTTGAAAAGCAAAGGAAGTAGAGAAATCAATAAGCAAGTTAATATAGCAGTTCATTCAAAGGAGGACGAGGGTGTGGCCTGCAGAAGCAGAAGTAAACATCGAGAGGTAGAAGAAGAATAGGAAGATGTAAGATTGACTAAATATGCTTTAGGTGTAAATTAGAAGCTTTAACTGCAGATGATTCTGAGAATATTTGCCTTTGCACAGAAAGGACATGACCTTAATTAAGACAGCAAAACACAGGTAAAAAGTACTTTTCCATAATGAATCTAATTTTGATCCCAATGACCTGGAAACATCAGACAAATAAATTCAGATGAATATATCCAAGAAGGAGTTGGAAACTTTGATGTCCTTTCTGTCAGTTTATTGGGCCTATTGCCTGTAATATTCTTTGTGTTGTTGGACAGGTGAGCATTCTCTTTATATAATTTAGGACTCCTTGTGATCGAAACAGTTAGTAAATCTCTTGCTAATGCTATCAAATGTCACCAAATGCTCTCCTTCTACTGAAGGGACAACTGTAAGTTTGAATCATGTGAAGAACATGGGCTTTTTTAGATATTGAGCTGAGTAATTTATATATATATATATATATATATATATATACACACACACACACACACATACATACATGAATATACATATATACATAAATATACATATACATACACACACACACACACACACACACACATATTGTATTTTCATCCCTTGTACATTATGTCTAGTCATCTGCTCTCATGCAAGATAAGCAGCACTTTCTATTCTGTCCTCAGAAAGAGTAAATTATATCGTTAATGCTTTTTTAACAATTCAGAATATAACACGGAATGGATGCCTAACTGAGCAAATGTAGTATAGTTACACTTCTTGATGATAAATCAATTGCAAAATCTATTGCAGTGTTTCAAAAGTTATTAGTGGTTGCTACTGATGGCTGAAATGCCTGAAATTTAAATTGGGATTGATGAGAGAGAATCATTAATAATTGGCGCTTCACATTTTAAATAGCTACTTTCAAATTCTAAGATGTTAGACGAAAACAGTTTTATTAATTATCTGGATGTGCCTTTGGCTCTTTCTGAACGCTTCTATAATGTTTTGTCAGTTCATTCGATGCATAAAATGTCCACATTTCCAGAAGCTGATTTTTAAAAATTTTACGAATCGGGTATAAAAAAAATGGGTTGATAAACCCCAAGTTTTATACAACACAGCAAACATCAAAACAAAGACGAACTGCTTTATCCGCCACGATAGGAATTTAAAGTAGTTTCTGGATAAAGTCATTAAACAGAAAATGAGACCTGATATAATGGACCACCCTCTCCATTAGCAAATAAGGTTGTGAATAGTGACCAAATAATAAAGGGAGGGCTTTTTTTTATTTTCTTTTTCTCTTTAGGGAATTCTGAAAAATTATAAAGCCTTCAACATTTTGCTTCCAGGCATTGTAGTCGCAGCAGCTTGATGTGTTCCATTATTGGACCTGATTTTTCATATGCAGATTCTGTCTCTGGGGAAAAATTTCATATGTGAGGTTAGAACAGCTTCTTGTGCAAATTTGTCAGCTGCCCTGGAGGCAAAAATAAAACACATGCCCTCACTTTCATGTTTCAGATCTTTGGTGGTCTGGAAAGAGGCAACCCCGCCCCCACCTATCCCCACCAGTGAAGCTATCCAGAGAATCATTTTCAGTTTGCTTCATTGAAATGGAAGCATTTTGGGGGGGAAATTTAGAAAGTAGGTAACTACTTTATTACTTGAATATTCATAGTTATTTTTAAATAATCTATGGGACATTTAGTTTGTTTGCTCTGCGAGTTTTTAAAATTGTGGTAAAATATGCATACCAAAGTGTATAATTTTCACCATTTTAAAAATGATTTTTTATTTTCATTAATGTTGACTTTTAATGTCTCAAAAATATTTATCCTTTTGTTCCCCGCAAACATAATGGAGCTTGTATTAATAGTTAAATTCTTAGGTGTACTGAATCTTATTTAGGTTCTTAATTTTACTTCATCAATGTTACTGATTACTGCATGAGTATCAATGTTAATTATTATAGTTGTAAAAAACATTTCTTATAAAATACAATTTGGCCTCATGTCTGCATTTCTTCCAAATTGTCTTGGCTGTTGGAATGTTGTTCTCCAAGGTGAATTTTAGAGTTATTTTTTTTCGAACTCCAGTAAAATAGTTTTACTGGAATATTGATTGGAATTGCATAGAGTAATCTGAGAATAACTGTTACCTTTATAATAGCAATTCAATATAGATTGAAATATTTTGATTGCCACTTCATTTATCAATGTTTTAAATAAGCCATTTCACATTTTTATATATTTAATTTCTACTCACATATTGAATTATAAACGTACACATGCTGTGTTTTTCTCTATATAACATCTTCAATGGCTTCACATTCTGTCTTATTTTTATATATTTTTTCTAATGAGCATTAAATTAAAACTCTTTGGTGTATTCATTTATTAATCTTTATTATTAGAAATGCCTAGATTGTAATTAGTACCCAAATTGTACCATTAAAAATGCTATTGTTGATTTTTATAATTGGCATGAAAGTTAATATATTTATGGGCTTTTAAATTATGTCATAAAGATGTCTTATAATATTAATTATAAGAATCCTTAATGGTCACTGTTAATATATGTATCTTTTTCAGCCTTGACAAATTAGCCTGTTTCGGGGGGGGGGGAGGGGGGGGAATTAAAAAGGAAGAATGTTATGGGATACTGGTATGAAGAAATTATATCCTCTTTGTTAGCCTACTATATATAAAAAAAAATACAAACATTTAAAATGTTCCAGTATTTATTAGGTAAATTTATACAGGTGCATTTTTTTCTTTCACATGTAACCATTAGCTTGTTTTTAAATAGAAATGTCATAAAATGCTGATTTTTACTATACCATAAATAATTTTATTTACTCAAGAGCTCTTGACATATTTCAATAGATTTAGAGATAGAATAGTAACTCATAAATATTGACCTTGCTTTTAGTTTTGGGTTTTTTTTTTTTTTTTTGCAAAATCTTCACTATATTTTAAAAAGGTTGTGATGTTATGCATATTTTTTTCTCAAAATATTGGATGTTTAAAGCAAATTATTTGAACCACACAATCTAGAATTATCTGGGATATCTATTTAAGATTCATTTTTCATACTGAATTTAATCTTTGGAGTAGACTAGAGATTTATAAGGAGACCTAAGCAATGATAAATTACAAAAGTCAGATTGAAAGTATCACTTGGCAGTATCCAGCTGGTAATAGTAGTCTTTTTTCTCTGGAGAACACTGGTAAAATGTGGCTCTTTATTAGGACTAACCTTGCTCTTTCAAGTACACTTTTAACTTTTGTAAAATACAAACTGTGTTTTGTAATTTCATGTGTGGAATAACTTCATTACGATTGGACGTTGAGTAAACCTGAGATTTTTCAGTTGCAGTTAAAATATAATTCTTGGAATGTTATTATTCTCATTAGCAAGATAAATATTTGGCTTGGCTTTTGAATGCAACATTTATTATTTAAATACGAATTGCTTAAAATTAACAATGATTTAACCTGATTCTTTTGTTTATTAAATTGACTGGAGAGCCTTATGCTAAGTGAAAAATGCCAGTCAAAGAAGGAGAAACACCACATGATCTCACTCATTGGTGGATAATAAAGAACATTATAAACTGATGAACAAAAGGATAGATACAGAGGCAGTAAAGCATCAAACAGACTGTCAAATTACAGCAGGAAGGTTAAGGAGAGGTGGGGTAGATAAGAGATCAACCAAAGGACTTGTATGCATGCATATAAGATAACCAATGAACACAAGACACTGGGGGATTAGGGAATGCCTGGGATGGGGGGGCAATGGGAAGATATGTATACATGTAACACATTAATAAAATATATATACATATATCTAGAAAAAAGTGAGTACAATAAAATAATATTCAAATGAATGAAAAATAATTTAATAAAAGCATTCATGATAACTCAATGTTATTTTTTCTTCAAGTATTTTTAATACTTTGTTTTTTATATATTATATAAAGATCACAGAATATTCAATTCACTGTGTAAAAAAATGACCACATGGTATAGTGGTATGAATATTTAGATAAACATTATTTACAGTAATATTCTAACATATGTCTTTCAACAACATATTTCATATTAGCATGAAGTGCAATAGTGACAAGAAAATGGAATTCAAGATTAGAATAATAGAAAAGAAACATCTTGTTTGCAAAAATGTTGTTTACTTACAGTATTTAATTTTTAAGGTGCCAGAGCTATTAATTGCTATGTATTATAGGTAATCATAAAGATATTTTTAGATTAGATTAACAGAACTCATTTTGATATGTTTCATTTAAAATTAAACTAGTGAAGTCAAACAAAATATACAGATAGTTACTGGATATAAATAAATGAACTTGATATAAATAAATTGGTAAATAAAAATATTTGATATAAATATTTGGAAAGAAAACCTGCAGATAGTAAATAGTAGTGACTGTATAACTGTTTACTAAAATGAATAAGTAAGATGAGGTAGGGTTACATGGGGAGTAGTAAATGCCTATGTGTAAATATTAGAAGTGTTTGTAATTTTGCTTAGAAAAGTGTGTTTCCCTGCAGACCAGTTCTTGAGGAATAGATTTACACAAAAAGATAAATTTCTAGTTAAACTTATTTATCATCACAAGCTAATGTTAAATGGAAACCCAGGGATAACCTATTGCACACACTTTCTTCAGTCCCAACTAAGGACCACCACATTGATTATTTAATAATTAACTATTGTTTAGTTACAAGTGTATTTGAAATGAATTTTTCAGAACAGACTGCTCCGTAAGTGATTATTTTAAAATCCATTAAATGTATTATGATAGGCCACGTGTTTAAAAGTACGAAGCATAAGATCTTGGGATGATGAGTTCAACTGTGTTCCACAAAATTCACAAAGCAAATGATGGTAATTAAAAATATATATTTTCACTTAAATATTTGATACAGCTTGAAAAACAAAGTATTTTACATTATAAATGATTAATGCACAATAAGTTGTCCTTAATTTTATCTTATTAAAAAACTAAGATATATGTATTAAACACATAGAACATCTCTCAGCACTATTTTTCATTTCAGAGAGAGGAAGGGAGATGGAGAGAAGTATAGAAACATGGATGATGAAGGACAATCATTGATTGGTTGCCTCCTGCATGTCCCACACCTGGGATCATGCTCATAACTTGGGCATGTGCCCTGACCAGAAATTGAACCGTGACCTCCTGGTTCACGGGTTGATGCTCAACCACTGAGCAACACGGGCTGGGCTCCCAACACACTTCAAAAATGAAACCATTATTTCAGTGTCCTTGTTCAAGAAATCTGTCCTTGAGCTCAGAATCCTATAATGGAGTTGGAGTCATTTTTTTGGTCGTATTCATCACTAGTTTCCTAAAAAGTACCGCTACTACCCAGGAAGAGAAAAGTGACAATGTCATACATTGTCATGCCAGAGAAGAGGCTTAGAATGTCATGCCTTCCCACCTAAAGATTCCTAACCACCTCAAGAATCCTCACTCTCTCTCTCCACTCTCAGAAATGTTGAAATGACTTCATGTTACCAAGAGTATGCATTGCTTGTCATTGGTTGTGCATATCATGGTGTGAAGCCAGTTTAGGATTGCAGTTGGTTCATTTAGCACTTGAAATATGGAGAACTAATTAGGTGGTTTTGCCTCATGGCAAGCTTATGGTTCCAATTGCCAATATCCCTTGGTACATTGTAGGACCCTGGTTCCTTTGTAGATGAGCTTTGAAGGCAGGTAACACACAATCTCAACATTATCCTAAATACCACCACGAGATTATGATACTGAATCGTCTGACAAGGATGGTCTCTTTATTTAAATTTTGATTGAACATTTCTTGCACATTACTTATCAGATATTTCATGCACATCTCTCTGGATTACATTTATGCTAGATCCTTTGATTATACATGAGCTTTCTCACATTACAAAATCTTTAGAGGATAGTTAATATATTTATTTCAGTCCCATTTCAGCTCTTCATTCATATTGTAAAGATGAGCGTTATCTAAAGAATCTTGAAGTCATCTTTCATTCCTACTCATTCCTTGGATCTCCTCTCACACTTCTGTCTTCCTTTGCTGATCTTGTTCCTCCTGGGGGCTTTTATCTTTCCACCAGACAATCTCATGCAGATATTTTATTTTCTAACGCCAAGGAAAGCCATAAAGCTGTTCTTCATTCATTACACTTTCAAAAAGAGTTAATTAAGAATCAGTTATGTGCCAGAAACTCTTCTCTGTCTTTCATCAAACAAAAATCCATCCCTCTTGGAGCTTATTTTGAGATAATGCATACAAGAAAAGTGAAAATGCTATCTAAGCAAACATATAACAGTTTGAGAAACAGAAAATGCACTGAAGGTTAATGTGTGTTGCAGTTGAGTTGCAATTTTAAATAAGGTAGTTGGACTAGGTCTCACTGATGTGTCTTTAAATAAGGAGTTAATACATCTCAAGAAATGATGTTCCAGGCTGAAGGAACAGGTAGTGCAAAGGCATGCCTGATATGTTTGAGAAACAGCAAATATGCCAGTGTGGCTGAAGTGAATTAGCAAAAGGGGAAGAATTACATGCAGAAAGATCAGATCATGTTGGGTCTTATAGGCCATTGTAAAGAATGGCCTAATTCGGAACAAAATGGCATACCAGTATAGTGTTATGAGCAGAGAAATAATATGATCTGATTTTTAAAAATTATCTTAAACCCACAGTGAAATAATACTCACTGTACCCCTGTTTACGTTTCCCCTAGATTAAAAAATTGATTTTTTTTCTACAGTTGCTCATTCTACACACACACACACACACACACTCCACTTTGCCAAGTCATTAAAAGTTTATTAGAAACTTCACAACTCTTAAGCATTCCAGTTTGCATTTCCCAAAAACAAAAGCCTTATCCTACACAGCCACAGCCCATGATCACACCTAAAACAATAAATAGCAATTTCAGACTTGCCACATTTTTCTTAAAATGATCTTTTTAGCTGTGCGGTGGTTCTTTAATTCTGGATATACCAAGCCTCACTCATTACATTGGCCGAGTAGTCTCTTTAATTTCCCCCAGTCTGAGTCCTTTGCCTGCCTTTATCCCTCATGGCATTTAATCTTCGGAAGCATTCAGGTCAGTTTTCCTGTAGATCACTCTTCATTCTGGATCTGTATGACAAGCTCCTCATAATTGGATTCAGGTCATAGTATCCTCATATACTTTGCTTCTTTTATGTATTAATTGCTTGGCTAGTTTGGCAGAGAAAGTCAAACTTGTATTTATAAAGACCACATGACATTCACTTGTGTAATATCTGTAAGGACAAACATCGAATCAACAGAGTTATTTTTAAGAGTCATATGTAGTTTAAAAGATAAATGGGACTCTTGGGAGAGTATGATCTTGGGTTCAATACCCTGTGAGTTTGCCTTGGAAAGTTGTATCTTACTTACCTATTTCGCTTTTCCCATAGGGCAGGCTGTTGATTTCTAAGTTTTGGAACATTCTGGTTAGATGTGTTATTGATGAAATTGCCGGTCCGGTCTGATGACAATTTAATATAGAACAAAACTGGATTGAGTGACCTTTGCTGTAATTGATGTTGGCCTTTCTTTTTGTTAAGTGACTGGACAATTTATCTAACTTATAGGAAATATTGTGATTGCTAAATGGACTGTCATAGATGAAGATATACACCATTCATCTTGAAAAGGTTCACTGAGCAGTAGTAATAAGAGAAGGTCAAGGGGCATGAAACTTCATAAACCTTCTTTTAAAATTCATTGTCCTTCCACACATAAATAGTTGAAATTTTTTTTTAACTTTTAACTATTGACTCAGAGTCCAGTGTCACTGAATATACTCTATGACCCCCAATTGTTAGAATATATTTTGCTAGATCATTATAAAGTCAAACTACTTAGATTCCCGTCTGGGGTAAAAAAATAATCTTTGTTTATTCTTTGAGATGGAACTCAGGCTCATATAATTATTATTATTCAGTTAAGTTGCTTGGGTTCTGACATCTTATTAAGGAAAATTGGATTTATTTCCTTAAAGTGTCATACACCTTTGGGGTACACAGAGGCTAGAAGGGACAGAACTATAGAGTCATTACCAGTTTGGGGATAAAATGAAAGACTGCTGACTTGTACTGAATTAAACTACTCAAGGGAAACAGTGTTTCTTCAGGAAAATCAAAGTAGGTGAAATGTGTAGAGCATTCTCACTTTGTTATAGAATATGTGACTAAAATGAACTAAGAAAATATAGTTCAAAAAATGTTTTTACATTGACAGTAGCCTAAGTACTTTCTCTAGAAATGATTATGTAAACTAAATATATTTAAATTATTTATTTGCCTAAGTAACTTCCTAGTAGTAAAGCATGTGTTAGTTCTGACCTAGTATAATTTGGCATTCTTCACAGGTAGTTGGTCAGCTAGGACTGATAAAAAGTGTTCTTCATATTGTTGTTGACTGGTATTTCTCACTCACACATGCCAAGGCTGAGCAAGTCTTTTCTAGGTCTTTTTAATTTTAAAGCATGTTTATAATTCTATGAGGAAGTATCCTAAACTAGTATCACGAAGTTTGATATGGACATCAAAAGTTTATATCTGTATGGGCTAGAAAATGATGAAATAAAGTTTATTCTCCTTGATTATAAACTTATCCTGTCTAATAAAAGAGCAATATGCAAATTGACCGTACCTCCTCTACAGCAAAAAACCATGCCCACCAGCCAATTAGGAGCGAGTATGCAAATTAATCCAATGAAGATGGCTGCAGCCAGGGAGAGAGCGGGAGGTTGGATTTCCCCAGCAATGAAGGAAGCCAAGATTTCCGCACACCCAGGCCTGCCTTGGCCTCTGCTTAAAGCTACAAACTTTCAATTGTAGAAGATAAATAAATCCCAACAAAAATGGCTGTGGCCACAGAGCAAGCAGGAGGCTTGGCTCTGCTCTAGGCTACAAAGTTTCAATTGTAGAAGTTAAATAAATCCTAGATACCAGGACCCCCCTTTGGTTGCTGGGGGGCATGGCCAGCCTGCAAACCAGCAAAGGCCCCTCACCCAGGCCACCCCACTCCCTAAGGGAACCCCCACCCTAATCCAGGACACTCTTTAGGGAAAACCACCTGGCCCCCACCTGTGCACCAGGTCTCTATCCTATCTAACAAAAGAGTAATATGCAAATTGACTATCTCACCAACACACAAGATGGATGCCCCCATGTGTACCCAAGATGGCTGTCACAAAATGGCCAACAGGAGAGGGCAGTTGGGAAGGACCAGGCCTGTAACGGAGGGCAGTTATGGGCTATCAGGCCAGTAAGGGAGGACAGTTGGGAGGGACCAGGCCTGCAAGGGAGGACAGTTGGGGGTGATTAAGCCTGAATGGAGGGCAGTTACGGGTGACCAGGCCAACAGAGGAGGAAAGTTGGGGGTGACCGGGCCTGCAGGGAGGGCAGTTGGGGGGGGGGAAGACCTGTAGGGGAGAGCAGTTAGGCATCAATAAGGCTGACAGGGAAGTGGTTAGGGGGTGATCATGCTGGCAGGCAGAAGTGGTTACAGCAATCAGGAAGGCAAGCAAGCAGTTGGGAGCCAGCATTCCTAGATTGTGAAAGGTATGTCTGACTGCCCATTTAGGCCCAATCCCACCAGGACTAAATGGGCAGTTGGACATCCCTCAAGGGATCCCAGATTGGAGACTGTGCAGGCTGGGCTGAGGGACACACCCCCATGCATGAATTTTGTGCACTGGACCTCTAGTCTATATATATGAAAGAGTAATATGCAAATTGACTAATGGTGGAACAACCAGAACAACCACTTAACCAGGTGCTGTGAGGTTCACTGACCACCTTTTGGTCTCTCCCTCTGGCTGGCAGGCTCCGATCCCTCGATGGTGAATGGGGAACTGGGGGTGGATAGCAGCAGCTGCCGGCAGCAGAGGAAGATAGCCCTGATCACAGGTCAGGCCTAGAGACCGTACTGGCACACGGATTTCATGTGCTGGGTTTCTAGTCACTAAGAAGTCCCTGAACTATTTTGTGTTAATGAATTTGTATTTTTCTATACTACTTTACCCATTTTCAAATATATGTTTGTCACAAAAATGAAGTGGTTTTCTTTAGTGGTTTTCTTTAAATTCTCTTTTGATAAAATGATTTACACATAATTTATCTCACACATATATAATAATAATCAAGTCATAATATGCTAATTAGAGCAGATGTCTTTCTAGACGTCCTTCGGGAACGAAGGCCACTTCGGCCGTGAAGGCGTACTCTTGCACGAATTTCATGTATTGGGCTTCTAGTTTCTGTATCTTTAAACTGTGTCTGCTATTCTTAAGGTTATCATTAATCCTTTCCATACGGTTATATATACTCTACAACTATTTCTCCTTACATTAAGTAGCAACATATGAGCCTCTTGATATCTTTGTCCTATTTTTCATAGCTTTTCCTAACTTTAAACTTAATAAACTATATAACCAGGGAAATTCACGTAAATATTTAGAAATTTAGTTGCTTCATTTGAAATACTATATTTGCTAGAAGACTGAAGTTAAAACGTTGAACTCCTTAAAGTCTCTACTAAGTACTGTGATCTATTGGCTTAATATATTTGTTTACCCATAATTACTTAAAATTATAATGTAATGAAGAGTTAGATTATTTCTATTTTTATTTTATTATTTTTATTTTTTGAAGAGTTAGATTTTAATAACATTTTAGTATATATTTATCTGATTCTTTTTTTGAAAAGCTACATAAGATTATTACAATTATATTATCTTCTCTTTATTTTCTTATTTGTCCACTTTTTTAGTATATGTAAATATCATATATTTAATTTCAGTTTGTATTTAGTAACAGAGACAACTGTATTATCAAATACTGGCCATATCAGTCCATAAACTTTTGCCTTAGTGACAAACATTCAGTTTCTAAGAGTTCAGATGGGATTGAATAATCATGTTGTACTACAGTACATCTTTCAGGACAATAAATTATTAATGTGTTCAAAATAAAGATTTGCACGACTTATCTATACTGTTTATTTTTTTTGTTGGAAGAGAGGGAAAAAATAAAGGAAAAAATATTGACAGTATAATAAATAACTGATCATTTAAGATTAAGAATTTTGTAAAATCTGGTTTATCTTGTCTTCATACTAATTTTAGTCTTATTGAAACTACCTCAGAAAGCAAATTTATGTTATCCTTCCAACTGACATGTTTTTTTTATAAATCATTATCTTTAAATCTTAATAAAATGAACTATAGAGAAGAGCTTTGATTAAAGCTAAAGCAATTATTGAAACATCTTTTTTCCCCTGAAAGGCAGGAATAATATTTAATGCTCAGTCACAGATACTGCTATAATTATTAAGGGAAATTATATTCTAAGGATAAGTAAAGGTAAGAGCCAACTGATTTTTAGATTGTTAAACTAAATTAGAAGAGCTAGCAAACCTTTTAATTCATGTATTTGACTTTTTGAGCAGACTGTTTTTAGGCACTATATTATATGTTAGGTTTTATTTATATGAAAAACACACATACATATATTGATGTGTATGTTTATATAAATATATACTTTTGTATATACATGTATACCTGTGCCTATGTGTATATGTACATAGACAAATGTGTAACCATACATATGTAAATATTTTCCGTTTCTATGAGTACAAGGGAAATAGCACCTAACTCAGCCTAATGGAGATACAGGAAGCCAAGTAAACACCCAGAAAGTGAGGTTTCAGCCCCCAGTACTTGAAGGTTGAATGGAGTTGGTAAGGTGGATGAGGACACAGATAGCAGCATGTGCATGTATCTGACTGTGGGATAATTTACTCACCAGTAAGGTAGGAGTATAGTTGGTTTTGAAGAGATAGTTGTAAAGGAAGATATTTAAACATTTCAGCATGGCATCACAAATTGTACCGAAGTGCTTTCTGTTTTTTTATTCTTTGTTTTGACCAGTGATCGGGACACAGTAAGGAACTTTGAACAAGGGGAAAATACTAGCGAGGCGATTGTGATATCCAAGTGGAGAAGGGTTTGAAGGGTGTCTGTGGCAAGATGAAAAGCTTGTATAGAACTTGTCAATTTGCAACTCCTTTATATGGTATTACTTCCCATTCACTTGTTATATACACTTTATATATACAAGATATATGCCCTTTATAAAAAAAAAGCCATGCTAAAAGCATCTTCCTAAAATCAACTCTAAAACAGTGTGTTTCTATCTCCAAACATGTTATATGTTGACCACATGGTAATCTTTTTTTTTTTTTAAAAAAAATATTTTATTGATTTTTTACAGAGAGGAAGGGAGAGGGATAGAGAGTTAGAAACATCGATGAGAGAGAAACATTGATTAGCTGCCTCCTGCACACCTCCTACTGGGGATGTTTCTGCAACCAAGGTACATGCCCTTGATTGGAGTTGAACCTAGGACCCTTCAGAACTCAGGCAGACACTCTATCCACTGAGCCAAACCAGTTAGGGCCATATGGTAATCTTTTTCAACTTTAGATAAAAAGATTTTAGATTTTCCTTCTCCACGAAAAAAGTATTCATTTTTATATCTTGTCCAACCATTAATGAAATGCTTTATATTAATGAAAACCCAGGGCAACTTTTCCAATCAGAAAGGACATGTGCATCCCTATGTTCATAGCAGCACAACTCACCATAGCTAAAATTTGGAAACAGCCTAAGTGCCCATCAGCAGATGAGTGGATTAAAAAACTGTGGTACATCTACACAATGGAATACTATGCTGTGGTAAAAAAGAAGGAATTCTTACCACTTGCAACAGCATGGATGGACCTGGAGAGCATTATGATAAGTGAAATAAGCCAGTCAGAGAAATATAAATATCACATTATCTCATTTATACCATATAATGAACATAAAATGATGAACATAAACAGATCCAGAGACAGAGAAGCATTGATCAGACCAAACCTCAGAGGGAAGGTAGGGGAGGGTGGGGGTAAGGGACAGAGATCAACCAAAGGACATGTATGCATGCATATAAGCCTAACCAATGGACACAGACACCAGGGGATGATGGCATGAGTGGAGGGGTGGGAGTGGCAATAAGGGGATAAGGAAACATATGTAATATCTTAATAAAGAAATTAAAAAAAAAACTTTTGTATTTAGAAATGAGCTTTTTAGGAATTAACTATAAAAATCTTTAAAAGTATTTTATGTCATTAAAAATTTTTTCAAGTTTTAGAAACAGCAATTAAACTTTTAGTCATTGACCAAATAGTTTCTATTTTTGTTTGACATATTTATAATTTTGTATTAGACGTGTTTTTTTTAAATAGGTTTTTACTGATTTCAGAGGGGGAGTGAGAGGAGAGAGATGATAATATCATTGATAAAAGAGACTCATTGATTGGCTGCTTCCTATGCAGCCCTTCCTGGGGATGGAGCCTGCAATCTGGACATGTGCCCTGATCGGGAATTGGACCCCAACTTCTTGGTTCATAGGGCGATGATCAACCATTGAGCTGCACTGGCTGGGCTGTGTTAGACATGTTTGTAGCTTTTTACCATTTTAGCAGAATGACAAGCTTGTATTAGAATTATGGCCGGCAGGCATAGCTCAGCTCTCTCATGATATTTCTTCTTCTTTTTTTAATCTTTATTATTGAAAGTATTACATATTTTTCCTTTTTACCCCCATTTATTCCTTCTAGCCTGCCCCCGACCCCCCTCATTATTGATGTTTCTGTCTCTCTTTCTCTCTGAAATCAGTTAAAAATATTTATATAAATAAACAAAAGTTTTCCACAAAACATTAAAAAATTACAAAGTAGAATACTATAGTTTAGTTTTTATTTATATTCCAAAATATGTAAAGTGAGTGGATAATTAGCTTTTAAGTACTTAAAAAAAAAGAAATGATTAGTATCAGATCAAAACAAGTGTAAACCTCATAAATTATTTCTAGTTACAGCAATAATTTTGATGATCTGTTTTTAATTGGTTGTTTGCTGATATTATTAGCACAGTATGTGCTACAGCCTCTGGTACAACATGAAAGCTGTAATAAAATCTAAGTAAACCATCCATGAAGGGGACTTGTACAGATTTGTGGTTATGTGAGCCTAGAGGCTACGTTGCAATAATTGGCCTCCTGCGAGGCTGGAGTTCTGCAGTTGTTCCTGAAAACTCAGTGAACAAGAAGATTGGATTTCACAACGTTTGCGTTTGTTGACTGATACTTTGTGTTAGCCACATCCACATCATGATGAACAGCAATCGAAGCTTGCATCACTGTCTTTTTGATATAAATGAAAATTATATTCGGTTTCTCTGTTTTTTCCCCCACAGATTCAGCTACCTTAATATTTTTGAAGTGACTATTCAGTTACTGAATATTCAGAAACATCGTGTTTGTTTCTTCCTCTGTGCACATGTACTTAAACTCTTCTTATAACCTCCAAGTCTCCTCAAACATCATTCAGTTTATTGTTTTTGATCTTCTTGTTCGAAAGTTTTACATTTTATAACTATTCAGTGGTATCAGAAATGTTTAACAGATTCTAAAGTTAATATTTTTCTACTTGTTCTCCAGAAGACCAGTACTGTGTTTATCTACTTACACTAGGTAATCATTTATTTTTACAGGCATATACTGTCTTTTCTATATCCATTTCTAGCATCTGGCATAGGGCTTGTTATATGCTAGATTAAAAAGTCATGGAATGAGAGAATAAATGAATAAACCCAAGAAGCCAACTGGGTAAAATTAATTTGGATTCTAATAATAAGTATATTTGTACCAGTATAACAATTTGATTAAATGTTTCTGTATTTCAGTATTCCCAAACTTACAATATTTTTAATTTAAAATTTCCATAGAAAGAAGTATTGAAGTTATTAGAATCACAATTAAACTCATTAGAGAAGCAGGTCAAGTGCCCATCTTTGTATTCACAGCTAGCTAGAGCTACTTCATGGTATTTTCATAGAAGAATTGATAAGAATGAACATAATAAATATTAAAGGTACAAAGCAGTATAAAATATTTAATAAGTATAATGTGCTAACTCTTTGCAAGTTATCAAGTCTATTAATATTTTAGATTCTCACTTTTATGTATAATATTTTTCCATTAAATTATAAAAACTAGTAATTTTAAAAGAGAAAATATATTTTCTTTCTCTTCTGAAAAGCTAAAGTGGTTAATAATTGGTAGAACCATCAAAATATCTTTCACTCCAATACTTTGTACTTAGATTAAACTCAAGGTAACTGAATGTTATTCATTTATGGAAAGCAGATACTATTGGCATGAGGCAGTGATGATAATATCAGTATCATCATATTTTAAAAATAAGGGCAGGCCTGGCAGGCATGGTTCAGTGGTTGAGCATTGACCTGTGAACCAGAAGGTCACGGTTTGATTCCCAGTCCGGGCACATGCCCGGGTTGTAGGCTCGATCCCCAGTATGGGACATGCTGAAGGCAGCCGATTGATGATTCTCTCTCATCATTGATGTTTCTTTCTCCCTCTCCCTTCCTCTCTGAAATAAATAAAAATACATTAAAAAAAATAAGGGCAGGAGGGAAGGAACAAATATTTCTTGTAACTTATTAGATTGCCCCTCTCTCCTCCAAATAGTAAAGTTTAACACTACCTATAGAGCAGTGGCTCTCAACTTTCTAATGCCATGTCCCTTTAATACAGTGCCTCATGTTGTGGTGACCCCAACCATAAAATAATTTTCATTGCGACTCATAACTGTAATTTTGCTAATGTTAATGAATCATAATGTAAATATCTGTGTTTTCCGATGGCCTTAGGCTCTACAGCAGCAGTGCTCAACCTGTGGGTCGCCTAAGGCCATCAGAAAACACAAATATTTACATTACGATTCATAACAGTAGCAAAATCACAGTTATGAGTAAAAATGAATATAATTTGATGGTTGGGGTCACCACAACATGAGGAACTGTATTAAAGGCTCGTGACATTAGAAAAGTTAAGAACCACAGTTTAAAGTGTGAGGTGAATTTAATGACTCATTCCAAATAATAAATTTTTAATAAGGAAATTAGTCACTTTACAATGGAGAATCCTGGTAAACACTATCCTAACCAAATGCTCAAGGTTAATGTTCCTAGTGATATGATGTTGAAATTATATAACTTTACATATTGGGATGAGAAAGGCGTTCCATCGATATTTGTTCATAAAACTAATAACCACAGGTTAATCATAAAAAAAGCATCAGATGAATTCAAATTGGGGAACATTCTACAGAATATGTGAATAGTTCCTCAAAATTATTAAGGTCATGTAAAAAAATATGAGGAACTGTACTGTCCTAAGGAGACATAATAACCAAATGCAATGAGGAAATTCTAAATTGATCTTAAAAAGGATTAGTGGAAAAACCTGGTAAAATCCAAATAAATCTAGAATTCAGTTAATAGCATACTAATGTTGGTTTTTCATTTTGACAAATGTGCCATGGTAATAGAAGATGTTAACATTGAGGGGGCTGTGGAAAGGTTATCTCGGATAATCTTTGCAATTTTTCTATAATTTTAAAATTATTTCAAAGTGAATTTACATATATGTAAAATATAAGGGCAAATGCAACAATTAATAATACCAAGTGAATACTGTTTTAAGTTCATTAAAAGGTCAATTAAACATGGTATAAAAAGTAATGCAAACATATTAATCTACTTATTTTAATTGAAACAAATAAATGTGTATCCATTACTAAGTATTTTTTAATGTTTTTTAATAGAATTTTATTGATTTCAGAGAGGCATGGAGAGGGAAAGAGAGATAGAACATCAATGATAAGAGAGAGAATAATTGATCAGCTGCCTCCTGCATGCCCTGCACTGGGGACCGCCCCCAACCTGGGCATGTGCCCTGACTGGAATTGAACCATGACATTCTGGTTCATAGGTTCATGCTCAATCACTGAGCCACACCTGCTGGGCCATTACTTAGTCTTTTGATGTCAGGTAGATTTGCTTTATTTTTATTGCCACATATTTTGGTACATTAGTCACAATGAATGTAAGGCTTAATTTTAATCTAACAAACCAGTTATATTAAAGTCAAAAAAGAGATCTTCTAGTTTATTATTAAGAGGACAGTTATTATTTTAAAAACATTTATCTGCAGCCCTGACCAGTGATTGGAATGTCGACCTATGCACTGAAGGATTGTGGGTTCAATTCCCAGTCAAGGGCACATACTTGGTTTCAGGTTTGATGCCCAGCCCTGGTCCAGGTGTGTATGTGAGGCAACTAGTCGATGTGTCTCTTTCACTTTGATGTTTCTCTCTCTCTCTCCATTCCTCCCTCCCTTCCACTGTCTCTAAAAAAAATCAATGGAAAAATGTCCTTGGCTGAGGATTAACAAAAAAACACACCAAAACCCCTCAATATATTTGGTTTTGGCAATACCCAACCTGGTATCTGAAAAACCATGAGATGTTAATTTATGAGAGCTGTGTGGATTAGTTTTGGGTTCCTATAAAAAAAAATAGGGCATCTCTAGAAGTAAGTAGTTTAAGAACCTCTGAAGCGGTATAGTGTCAGGTCATGTCAATCTAGTATTAAATGTCTGACAGCTGGTTTACATTTAAAGTGGTTGCCTGGGGCAGAATGTAATAGGTGAAATCCAAGTTAGCTATATGCTCAAAGTTTACTTAATGATGGAATATTCTGTCACACATTATTTTTATCTTAAGCTTGAATTTTTAAAAATCCGGACCCTTGTTAGTTTTTACGGACAGCTTGAATATCACAGAATAAGCCAGAGATGCTTTTTGAAGAGATCCCCAAATGCAATGTGGGGATATTCATTGGTAACCATAGCATAGGATTAAGCAGACAGATCTCTGCTAATACAACTCTGCATGTTTTGTTGGAGATAATAAGTATTTGCACATCACTTTGTACTTAGTCTTCCTATGACCATGTTGTAGCTCATATCTATGGTGAAATGACAGTTTCCAAGAGGAATTATATCCTCAGGAAAACATATTATACACCAAGAGGAATATGTTAAAATGCAATAACTGAGAATAAAATCTGGAACCAGAATGAATAGTGTTAGATTACAAAAGGAGTGCAATATTTATTCTTAATTATTGGATATTGTCAAAGAAGCATTGCTCTCCATTGAACTCATCCCACAATTGATGAGATACTTACAGAACATGCAGAAGATAAATTTGATCTCTGAGACTTAGGTGCATGTTCCTGGTGGGTGATAAATTTATTTCTAGTTGCTATAAATTTCAGGTCTAAAAGATAAGGGCACATAGTAACCAGTAAAAGTGGGTTTGGTGTTTCATTCTAAACACCTCAACTATTTATTATTGAGCTGCCTTGTAAAGATAATGAAAATCAATAAAGCACTGCTAAGTATCTCATCTATTAGGGCTATAAAATATTTATATGCTTTCATAAATGTTAATGAAAGAGACTAGGTAAACAAATGTCACCAGCCATAAATTATAATTCGGAAAAAGCAACGATAGATAGCACCGAGTTTTTAAGTCATAAAAATTTCTTGATCTTCATCCTTTGAATGAACCTTAATGTAGCAGCTGATTTCTTCAGTAAGGAAGAGGAGACGGAACTCCTAATTGCAGATGGTAATATTATTAAAGAATTATGTAAACCTTAGGAACAAAACCATAATGACACAAAGACAGCCATCCATCAAGTAGGTATTGCTGTTTTAAAGCCCTGGCCGTGAGGGAGAAACGCCACCTTTGAATGAGGGGCTTCTTCTGTCTGATCGGACCCCCTCCCCCTCAGGTGTGCAGGTGGTAAATGTGCAGCAGCAGCAGGGGTCCTTATTACCAGCGACATCCCAGTCTCTGGCAGTCTCCGCAAGCGCCAGTGCCATGCACAGAGGCTTTTCTTTTCGGCTGAAAGAGTGTGGAGTTTCTATGAGAGCTTTTTAGAAAAGGAGATACAATTTCTGGGTTGTGCATCTAAGTACTTCATTTGTCAGACAGTATAAGAGTTCTTGGAATGTGCTCCATCAAGCCTTACTATAATGATTTGGATTGAGAATTATAACTAGAGGCCCGGTGCATGAAAATGTGTGCACTGGTGAGGGCAGTCCCTCAGTCCAGCCTGCCCCCTCACAGTCCAGGAGCCCTCAGGAGATGTCCTACTGACAGCTTAGGTCTGCCCTTCCTAGGCCCTTGCTTCTTAGTGCTGGCCCTACCCCCCACCTACTGGTGGTTGGCAGGGGGTGATCTGGGGCCAGGCCGGCTGGGAGGGGGGCTATGGGAGGTTGAGGCACAGCGGGTCACACCCCTTCCAGCCTCTGCAGAGGTGTGGCACCAGGACCAGGCCGCACCGCTGCCTCTGTGGAAGGAGCAGCACTGGGACCGGGACCAGGCCCCCTCCCTCATGGCCTCTCCTGCGCCACTGCCTCTCCTGCACAGCCTCTGTAAAGGGGCCTCACCCCCCTGCCTCTCCCACACCACCTCACCACTCCCGAGCCTCTCAGCCCTCACAGCTGCTGTGGCTTTGTCCGGATGGATATCTGGAAGATGTCTGGTCTAATTTATTATTACCCTTTTATTAGTATAGATAGGTATAGTCTTGAAGCAATATATACAGTACATACTATTTAATTTATTTCCCTTTACTGGAAATAAAATTGAGGCAATAGGCAAAGGATCTAATTTTTACTGATGTAATCTCTTTGAAAGAGGAATCAAACTTTTAAATGACAACTAAAAAAAAGACTGTTGACTCTGATCATTTTAAGTTCAGGTTTTTTTTTTTATACTGCCTCTGATTGCCACCTTCCTCTGAAAATGACAGCTAGACAATAAACAAGAAGCAGGGCGGTTCAATTTTTATTTTACTATGTTTTTAATACTCCGAAAGTTAAAAGTTGAAGATTTGCTTGAAGGAACAGGAGGAGTATGAACTTGGGAAGACTGAGTTTAAGTCCTAGATGAAGCCCTGTATGACGACGGACATATCATTTATCCTTTAGAATGAATACCCACATATTTAAAATGAAAATAACTATCCTGGCATTTCTAACATAAGGATTGCGCATGTGTACTAGGTGCACCAGTTAATAATGGCGGATTTTGTAATCAAAGAAAACACAATAATTTTAAGAGAAACATCAGAAGTGCTTTATTCAAAGTATTGTCCATCACTAGCTACACATTTCCCCCATCTTTCAGGTAAATTGTGGATACCCTCCCAATGGAACTTTTCTTGTTTTGAAGCAAACCATTCAGAGACTCGATTTTCCATTTCTTCATATGTTTTGAAGTGCTGCTCAGAAAGTGCATGTGCCATTGGTTGGAACAAGTGGTGAGCTGAAAGAGCAAGGTCTGGTGAATATAGTGGGTGGGTTAATATTTCCCAGGCAAGATCTTTTAACGTGTTTTAACTGGGTTTGAAATGTGTGATGGTGTGTCATCATGAAGCAAAATTACTTTGTCATGTCTTGTACATTCTGATCATTTTATGATCAAAGCATGGTTCAATTTGATTATTTGTTGTCAGTAACGATTAGTATTAACTGTTTCATCTGGTTTTAGAAGCTCATAATACACCACACCTTCCTGATCCCACCAGACATAGAGTATTGTCTTCTTTTCGAAGTGATTTGGCCTTGCAGTCAATGTTGATGGCTGACCTGGATCAACCCATGATTTTGTGCCTTTGGGATTCTCAAAATAAATCTACTTTTCATTGCCAGTCACAATTCGAAGCAAAAAAAAAGACTTTCTTTCATGCTGCTGAAGCAACATTTTACTGACGACTTTTTGGTGTTCCAATTGTCTTTCGTTCAGTTGATGTGGCACCCATTTTCCTTCCTTTAAAATCTTTCCCATGGCTTGTAAACAATCGGAAATTGTTTGCTGAGCAAAGTTTAATCTTTCTGCAAGTTGTTTCTGAGTTTGACATGCATCTCTATCCAATAATGCTTGTAATTGTTTGTCTCCAAACTTTTTCAGTTGACCTGGACGTTCTTTGTCTTTCACATCAAAATCATCACTTTTAAAGTATTTAAACCAGTGTTCACAAGTATCTTAAGATGGAGCATGTTCACCATAAGCTTCCTGAAGTATACTTCAGCAGCACTTTTCTTTAAAATAATGAATTTAAACTTCTTGCAAATGCTCTTTTTGGGGGCACAGAATTCAACATTTTTAAGTGTAAAATATCTATGATGGCAGAAACCGGTTTAGCTCAGTGGATAGAGCATTGGCCTGCAGACTGAAAGGTCCAGGGTTTGATTCCCGTCAAGGGCATGTACGTTAGTTGGGGGTGTGCAGGAGGCAGCTGATCCATCATTCTCTCTCATCTATGTTTCCAACTATCTCTATCCCTTCCTCTCTGTAAAAAGTATCTATGATGTTACTTCAGCAAATTTGACATATGAACTTTTGAAGCTTCTGTCAATACAACAAAATAGCATACATATTAAATTGCATATACTGTATATCAACATATGTGTAACTCCATCTGTTGAAAGAAATCTGCATTATTAATAGTACACCTAGTGTGAGGAGCATCTGAAACAATGTATGCACATGAACTTTAGAAACGTTAAACACAAAGAAATTAAAGGTAATTTTTTAAATCCAAAGAGGGTAAAATTATTTTTTAATATGTTTTATTGATATTTAGAGAAAGAGGAAGGGAGAGGTTCGAGAGATAGAAACAAATCATCCATCGGTTGCCTCCTGCATGGTCCCTACTAGGGATCCAGCCCACAATCTGCACATGTGCCCTGACCAGGAATCAACCTGGCTACCTCTTGATTTCTGGTTCAACACTCAACCATTGAGCCACACTGGGTGGGCAGTAAAATTACTTGGATCACAAATAATTTGGAGGTGACAAGTTATATATATCTCCAAATATATTATTTGTTTCTGTCATCAACAGTTATTAAAAAATTGATTTATATAGATGAGATACTATGTATATATGTGTGTGTGTGTGTATATATATATATATATATATATATATATATATATATATATACCTTTACATTTGACTTTCCCTTTCCCCTCCTGGAGGTTTTAGTGGCATAATTAAAAAATATTTATTATCTCCGATTTACTTTAACCAATGAATGCTCCGATTTCATGGCCTACACTAGTTAGTATTCCTTTCTATGCTTTGTGACTTCCTCATTGCTGCATCAGCTTTCCCTCCACAGTGGGCTCAACTGTGCACAAAAAAGCACCTTGTCACAGATTTTCTGCATTTTACCCACTGATGGCTAGAACTTAGGAGTGTAGCAAATTTAGCCCTGGGAGGTCTTGGGAAAGGGGACAGACAAGGGATCATACTGGCTTTGTATGGCCTTGGCCTTCTTCCTCTTCCCCTGCCCCAAGGCACTATCAGGCCAAGGGGCTCCCTGCCCCACTTACACAGAGCCCCGAAGGAGCGTAACCAGTTCCATCGCCTGCCACAACCACCGCACAAAAACACAGCTTCTGTCTTCCCAGCCCGCCCCCCTCTCAGTCTGATCTGACCTTCCCAGTGTTCTCACTTTCTGGCATACAAAACAGTCTCCTCATTAAGTCAGCAAAATGAAAGAAATGCCAAAATATTTTCAAAGCGTTTTTATTTGCCTTCTTTGAAGTCCCAGAATGTCTTCTCCCCCTTTACCATTAAGTTTTCTGTTTGCCTATAGGGGGATTATACTTAGCTCTCGCTTTTGAATATCAACACACATCACGACTTCCCTTTATGATTCTGCTGCCAAAAGAATAAAAACAGTATTTAGAGCTTTCTTATCACAGTCTTACACTAGCTTTGAACAGCCCTAGAAATGAAAGCCTAATTAAATTCTACGTTTACTATGTCAGATATACTCAATATTATGAAACGTGCAAAACTGGCTCTAGCTCCTATCGTATGGACCTAGTTTAGTAGTATAGTTGTTATTATTCAAAATATCTTTTTGTAATATGTGTCTTTATCATTGAAAGTATTACCTTTCCCCTCGTTGACCCCCTCCACCTGCATTGTCCACCCCCCCAGGCCTTCATCATGCTATTGTCCGTGTCCATGGGTTATACATATATGCATATAAGTTCTTTTTAGTTGTTCTCATTCCTCCAACCCCCACCTTCCCTCTGAGATTCATTATTTTAGGTGCATTTATAACTTTAGCCAAATGATACCTTAATTTACTATCTATGTATTCATCTTTAGAAAAGCAGTCACTCAATGTCAATAAACACTGTTTGATACTTCATCACCTTGATATTAATCTGCAAATGTGGTTGTAAATGAGGAATGTAAAAATGCTTTGGGGAACTTTAAGCATGTGAATGTTTAAAACAATATAATTAAATAAGATTAATATAACACATGAAATAATAAATATACTGCCATTTGAGTGTAAGAAATCAGGTAGTATTGGTTCCATTTTTCTGTTCATGTAGTTTCCATTTTAATATGCAATGTTTATCTGTATATTCATTTGTAATAGAAAAAAAAAAGAACCATTTTTGCCAGTTTCTTTATTTTCTTGTTTCTGCATACTTTGTCCTATCTCCAACTCATGTTTTCACTTTTCAAGCCACATTTGTTTTGGGAAGGTTCATTTATGCTACTCTTGATTAGGTAATCCTTTATTTTCTGTATTAATGTAGAAGGAAACGTCACACATTAAACAAGTGAAAATGAAAGAAAAGATAGAGCATGCCTTTGCCTGCCTTTCTCTCAGAATAGTGTATGCAGCAAAAGGATGAGTGGGGTTGCCAGCATCCATGTTTTACACTAAATGTTAATAATACTTAATGTGTTTCCTGTTGTCTAGGTAAGATATATTAGTAAAAGTTAGTGAAACACATGGTGAAATTTTTGTAGGTTCTAATACAGTAGGTCTGGGATGGAATCTGAGAGTTTGCGTTTTAACAAGTTCCTAGGTAACTCAGGCTGCTGGCCCATGGACCACATCCTATCTAATAAAGAGGGAATATGCTAATTGACCATCACTCTATCACAAAGATGGCTGCACCCACAGCTGAGGCCAAGTTCCCATAAGGAGTCTTAACGAGCAATCAGCAGGGACCTGAGGCTACACCCTCCCCCACCCCCGTAGGACTTGACAGGGGACCTCAGGCCGTGTCCCCACCCAGCAGGGCTTGACAGGAGATCTCAGGCTGCACCCCCCACCCCAGCGCCAGTCCCAGGGACTTCAGGCTGTGCCCCCTACCCAGCAAGGATTGACAGGGAACCTCAGTCCACAGCCCCCACCCGGCAGGGCTTGACAGGGGACCTCAGGTGCACTCTCCATCCTGGTGCTGGGCTAGGGGACTTCAGGCTGCTCCCCTGGCCTCAAAGCCAGGCCAGG
>PVJN01007461.1:0-69211 GCA_004026805.1 Lasiurus borealis | reverse complement strand
CCTCCGACGCCACCACCGAGGCGCACGGACCCGGAACCGAGCTAGAGGGGCCGGCCGAGTGACGCTCGGGCCGGGGCCATCTTGAGTGTGGGCGCCATGCCCTCCCTCGCGGCTCCCTCGCTGCTCCCAGCAGCCTGTTGGGCTGGGAACGGGGCTTCTCTTGTTAGCTCTTGAGTTAAATACGCAAGTTCGTTTTGATATTGGAACGTTCGGGCTTTCGACCCTGAGTTTTCATCTGATTTCCGCCCGAATCAAAAATGGCCCCCCAAGCGCGCTTCCAACCAATAGCAAAGGGGCGGGGCGGAAAGAAGGGGGTCTGGCGATTGGAGTGACGTCACGAGCGCCGCCGCAGCTCTGATTGGCTGAGCCGCGTGGCCCGAAGTGGTGCATTGGGATGGGGGCTGAGCTCCGGACAGGGAAGTCTGAAGTTACACTTCGTTCAGTAAGGAGTCAAATTGGCCCTCTAGGACCTATAATTAATATTCACTAATTAATAGGCTGTTGTGAGAATAAAATGAATATAAGTAATAGTTTTAAAACTACATGACTGGAGTAAACACGATCTATTTTCCCTGTTGTCACCTGCCTGGTTATTATCACTCCTACTCAAGGCGTCTGCAACTTCACAGGTGACAGCTGACCCGAAGCATCCCATCTTCTAAAACGTTTAGGTTCTTCCTAGCACATAACAGTAGCTGAGACTTTTAGATAAAGGAGCCCGCAATTTCTTCAAGTTAAGCATAAGCAACAGGCAGACCAAATGTTGCCCCTTGTTCAGAAACGGATGAAATACTTATAAGGAGGCAGACACAGATAGCATTTAATCTGTGATGAAAGCCAAGTTGTGTACTAAGTCAGTGATGCCCTATAGAAATAGAATTCAAGCCACATAGGTAATTTTAAATATTTAGTAGCCACATTAAAAAAACAGAATGAAGGTAAGTTTAATATTGTTTTAACCAAATAGGTCCAGAAGACTGTCATTTACACATGCATTCACTATGGGAACATTGAGATTCCTAATATTTGGTACTATCTTCAACACTGATGTTCATTTTTTTAGAATTTGGACTAGCCCTATTTTTACGCTCAGTGGTCACACCTGGTTAGTGATTCCCATGCTGGAGAGCAGTTCTAGAGGCCTGACCCTCACTTTGCTCAAGAAAGTTGAGCAGCAGAGGTACTACTTACTGCTGGGACGCAGGACTGTTATTGTCGTGGTGGTCAGCATCAGCATCTGGCAACCAGGAATCTTCTAGGCCAGTGACAGAGCTAGGACGAAGCTGTAATTTTGCTACTGTTAATAAATCATAATGTAAATATCTGTGTTTTCTGATAGGCTCTACAGCAGTGGTTCTCATCCTGTGGGTCGCCTAAGACCATCGGAAAACACAAGATATTTACATTACAATTTATAACAGTAGCAAGATTAGTTATGAAGACGAAAATAATTTTATGGTTGGGAGTCACCACAACATGAGGAACTGTATTAAAAGCATTAAAAAGATTGAGAACCACTTGTTTAGACCCTGTTTATTCAGGAATAGAGAACATTTTCTAATATATGTTAAGCAAATGACCTATCTTGAATTCTTTTTAGACCTAATTTCTAATGTACATTGTGATTATAAGCTGTTAATTTTGTCAATAAAAACCCATTTCTGACACTATGATAATTAGTAAAACATCTGGTGTCTTCAGAGATCAAGGTGGTTAAAATATTTGTAGCTCCATCTCTGGAATGTGGCCTTTCTGGTATGATGCTCCTAGCTGCCCCCTGCAGTGTGCGTTCTGATTGCTAGAACGCTAGCCGCCTCTACGGTATTCCTGGAACCAGTTAAAACACAGAGAACATCGCACTGCCTGTGCTGAGAAAATTTAAAGTCAACCACAGACATCATGACACCCATGTTACTGTAAGAAAGACTGCCCTGTGTTTTGAACACTATAAATGTTCTAGAACTTGTAACCTCACGTTACAGACTATGTTTATTCCACAGGTACTTAACACACACCCTTTCTGTGCCATGCATTGTGCTGACGACTAAGAAGAGAAGGAACAATCATTTGAGGGGCCCAAATAAAGCTTTTTTTCCCCTCCTTTTTAAGGGTTTCAAGATGTGCCAGTACCGTAGTCCTAGGAATGTTATTTTAGTTTTTGAAAATGCCTGCCCCATCACCACTGTTTAACTACTGCTTCTGTTTATGGATCTGGACCTGAGCTAAATGACTACACTTTCCCTGACATTCGCTCCTTGTTCATTGTGAAGGGTTCACTGTGCGCCAGCTTCCACTCTATAGACAAGAGAGACACCAGCACAAAACAACTTCTCTCAACACACCTCACTTCTTAGGGGTGAGGGGGACAGAGAGACAATAAGCATATAAACAAACAACGATAAATTCAGCTAAAGTAAATTCTATGAAAAAAATAAGTTAATGTAGTAAGAGTAACTAACAAGTGTTAGGTACACACTGTGTTAGATACTTCATATGATTTCTTCCTAAATCACTTTATAATAGTATGTGGGAAGTTAAGCTTTAATACATTTGCTTTGTCTTTCTATTAATGTCACTTATTATGTTTATTTAATCTTTGTTCATATGACAAATAACAAGGCAAGATGCTTAGCGTTGAGGTTACTAGGTTGGATGCAAGGAGACAGATTATGTCACTGACCAAACAGGTTAAGCTTGGGCAAATAATTGCATCTCTCCTGACCACAGGTTTTTCGACAGAAATAATTTGATAGGGTGGCTTCTATGGCCTTTTCCATTTTTAATAGTCTATGGTTGAAATAGAAACTAAGACCAATGTATGTTTTCAGAAAGATCAATTAGGTAGGTTCAAAGACACAAATCATATTTCAGAATCACATATTCCCTCAGAAGCATCATATTCTTAGACGTAAGCAGTTTAGAAAATCTGTTGACTATATTGAACATTTTTATGTGATTGGTTTCTCAAATAGTTAGATGGACTGAGTTATTTCAAAGGCTCTTTCCAGCTCTACTGTTCCTTAAATATAAATCAAGCCAATAAATAGTGCAGTAGATCAATGAGATCTAAAACTCAAGGACAGCAGTTATCTTTGATCTATGCATTCCCTTCAAAGCCTTACATAATTCACAATTCCTTCCACAGCAAGTGCTCAAGGAAATGGCTACAGATTATTGCTATTTTATTTGCTTTAGTAAACTTTAAGCATTATAACACTGAGCTATTTTCAAAACTCATGATTAATTATAAAGTCTTTCCATTTCTACCTAAATTCTAGCTTATAACAACAAGTGAACAAATGGGAAACAAGTATCTTAGTGAGCAAAATATTGTTCTTAATTTTCCTCAGAGAGAGGGAAATTAGCTTTATCATAGTTTAGATTTCACAAATCATAAAACTTAAAAGCCCAATACTAATCTAGTTTCATGCATACTAATAGGTGTCCCAGACTTTCTATATTAAAATGGGAAAGACATGAATGCAAATGGTTGAAGAGACTATACTCATATGTAACAACATATGGCACACGGTCCATTGTTAATTGAAAACTCATAGTAACTTTGGGAAGCAACTTTTCAGGCACATGGCATGGAATAAAAAGGTGACGTCTTTTTATAAATTTTCAGGGTAGCACATGCCACATGAAATACTCAGGAGTTTACAAGGGGGGAAATGAGGCAGGGAAAAATAAAATGCATATGCACCCTATATAAGCATGTAACTCCTAATGAAACCCATTAAATAGAAACACATGACTTTCTCTAATTCATTTGTACTTTATGTTTCTTTTTAATAGAAATTAAATTAGTCACTTAATGTACATAATGCAGTGTTGGTTTTCCAGTCTAGTTGCTTTTCAGCATCCACTTCGGAGTCACAAGGGAAATGTTATCCAGCATCAAGATACGGCTCGATGATGAACAGTGTCAAGCATCCACTCTACTTAACAGGGGGCGTGGGGGGTGCAGTTACCCTGCGGCTAACAACATGAAACGAAAAAACAAGCACAGACCTGCAATAGTATCAACATGCATTATTAGCTCAATACCCAAAGTCAACCCAACCCTCACAGGGTTCTTCTAAGCTAAGAGCGCATATGGAGAGGGATGACTTTATCGAGATCCGTAGCCGTAGTAGTAAGGTTCGTCAGGGCGGAATCCGTACGCTGTCGCCGGGCGTCCAAGAATGCCAACTGGCTGGCCAAAGCCATCCATTCCAAGGCTGGAAAGAGGAAAAGAAACGTGTCATATTTTTCATCACACATCCACAGTGCAGGTCGAGTAAGAGGCCTGGAACTTTACACCTGCAAGATTCTCTTCCTCGCAGTGGAAGCGATGGACGTGGATAAGTACCAACCCTTTAAAAAATCAATATAGCCATAAAAGGTGCATGACAAATATTTACTTCTAATGGTGTGCGGTAAAAATGCTGGGGACCGCTGTCATCAGGGTAAAACGGTTAAAGATAAAGAGGAGGACAGATCAGAAAATTTTCAATAAATTACTTGCATATATGGCTTTTATGCTAGTACATGAAAAGATTTTTCATGCTAGCAATGATCTGAAATCCAATGCAAAGGAATGCTAAAACGGGAAAAATGAGTTTTGCTGTTTATAAGGAGATCTCCTTCGTATGAAGATGTAGGACTGATCCCCTATTATAAGGAGATGCGGTTGGATCTTAACAGTAAATGCTCACTCAGGGCCAAATTGCACACTAAGCATTATGAATAAAGAAGAAGACAGGACATTTTACAGAATTTCAAAGTGAGCCTGATTTGACCTGCAATCCTTCTTCTGGCTCCGCAGTGCAAACATTTACTCAGTAGTCCATGTTTGAGCAACAGCAAGTTAATTATACATTTTGATTCAATTTATTCCCTGGAAATAGAAGTCCAAAGATAACCTTCAGTTATAAAAATAACGATAATGGATGACTTGGAATATTATTACCTTAAACAAATCATTGTTCCATTAGTAAACTACTTAGGAGAGAATCTGTTCTCCAGAGCACCTTTTAAGGTCCAGAGAATTATCCAACACTTAGCAAAATCACGAGCTTTGCCAGGCAAACATGGTAGCTGCAACATGCTCATGCACAGCTCATGCAGTGAATGCCAGTGAGCTTGTTTTCAATCAAAGGACAGGGCTTAGAATGCAGAAATGTAAGCTCTGAAAAAACAAATATATTTAGATGATTTAAGATTATATTATTAGATGGAAAAACTTCTATAAGCAAAATCTCAATATGGTTAAACAATATATCCAAATAGTGACTTATTCTCACAGCTCAAAATGAGATGAAAACGTTTTATAATTTAAAATATGAAGGTTTAAAATAATGTGTGTGTGTGTATTGGGATAGGACTTAGAACTGAAATGTAGAGTCATAATAGTCAGCAAACTCATTAGTCAACAGAACCAAATATCAACAGTACGATTGAAATTTCTTTTGAGAGCCAAATTTTTTAAACGTAAACTTCTTCTAATGCCACTTCATCAAAATAGACTGGCCCAGGCCGTGGTCTTTTGTGGGAGAGCCACACTCAAGGGGCCAAAGAGCCGCATGTGGCTCGTGAGCCGCCGTTTGCCGACCACTGATATAGGGCATAGTAGTCGTGTGAATCTACCTCTCAGAGAAATGGAATTTCTGAAACCTAAGTCTAGGTTAGCACTGATAATGAGTGATGCTGAATAAAACTTTTGGGTTCCGTCTATAATTTCTGAAAATTGAAAATTTTAAAGTCTGAATTTTATCTTACAATGGCAAAATATTAGTATGCCCCTCTTACCTTGGTCCTATGGGAAGGTTAAATTTTATGATGAAGAGAAATATCAGTCAAAAGCCAGCTTTACAGATATCTCAGAAACTAGTGGAGTCCATGAGCTCAGCCATACCTGTATCATTTTAGGATCAGGGAGAAAATTTCTATAGCATTTTTCCTCCCTGAAGCACTCAGGCTAACAAATATGTATCTGGACAACACTCTGCTATATAGAGTGATGGTCTAGCTGTGGGTTTCAACTCCTTCCTTGGTCACCTTTCTACTTAGGCCACTCCCTCAGCACCAGCAGACTTAGGATAAACTCACCTCAATTTTGTCTTTGTTTTTCAATCTAGGGGCTATGGTGAGATCTCTTTCAAGAACGTGGAAGTGAGAAGCACACAGCAGGTCAGGGAAGAACTGTACAAAAGCACCTGAACACCGAACCTCTCACAGAACTGTGACAGTCTGACTAACTCTATCTGAAGGAGGAAGAGGAGCCTCAGAAGGCCGTCTGACTGCCAGCTCCTGAGGCAATGCTGGTAGAACCAACCCAAGCAAGTTCTTGCCAAACCCAGCAAGTTCTTGGGGGGCCTCGGACAACACCTGACTGTTCTGGAAGGCTTGTCCTCAGCGAGGAAGGAGCCTCCATAAGGGTTCTGAGAATCTGAGGTCATTGTACATTCCAACGGCGAAACCATCCATTTTTTTCTCTCTTTTTATGATCAATAGGCCAACTTCTGACCCGTTTTCTCATGGGGCTTGCTCACAGGGTAAAGAATAAACAGACACCTGATTTGCCTGATGGTTTTACTTTCCATAGTAAGCTGACAGGCGGGCATTACGTTTGTTTGAAATGTCAGTCCCATTGCTGGTAAGAATTTGCACCCAGTCGGTGAAAGTAAGACATAACCTAGAACTCTGATGAGTTTGTTTCTGAGCCTGCAGGTCTCCTATTTACACAGAGACATCTCTATTTACACAGAGACATCTCTATTTACACAGAGACATCTCTGGGTGGTACAATGTCAAGGACAACAAGTCTTGATTTTCCACAGGAGGAGGAAAATTGGAAGTCACCTCTATTCTTTTGGGACATGGGAACATTCATTTACTCTCTCCCCTGGGAGGCAGCAGTATGAAAGGCACTTGCACACCCTCACGAGGGACCCTGAGAACCAAGGGAGACTGAGCTGTGAGATGTGCACCTGCCACGCCCGGCATGACTGTTCTGCTTCAGTTAAGTGCATGTAGCTGGCTGTTTATGTGGGACCTTAATCCCACACTGCACGTGTGTCTCTGCATGTGCATGTCTGCTTCCTGGTTCTGCTGACCGATACACAGAAGCTGTGTGTTCCTTTAGATCAGAATATAGTACAGCCAGACCACTGTTCCTTTCCAGGACTAGTTATAGAGTATCACTTGACCTGCATCCTCAGGTCTAGATATCATACTTTGGAACTTTAAATTAGAAAAATACCAAAGTTCAAGATCTCTTCTTGAAAAAATATAATTTTAGTTCAATGAAAATGGTTACTATTTGTCATGAAAAGACAAGTAGGAAAGGTTAGGGCTCCAACCTCACCTGCTATAAGTTTTATGATCCAAGAACAAAGATTTTGGGGTACCCAGAGCGGAAAATGGCAAATTCTTCATAAACAAAACATTTATATTTAACCCCCCCCCAAAAAAACCAAACAAATATAAAAACTACTCCTATGTTTTATTTTATAAAAACCCTTAGAGCTCTTATCAGCATTCAGCAAGCAGGAGACCCAGTTGCCTGTAATATTCACAAGGCTTCAAATAAAAAAGTGAACAGCATTCATTAGAATTCTAAACTTGCGATGACGGGGGAGGGGACCCAGACATGACAGGTGACGCGTCACATGCAGCACAGAACACGGGGACAGCAGCCGGGGCAGCCCCAGGCCCTCTGACACTCTCACTGAACTCTGGGCCAGAGCCGACATTCCCCAAGAAAGGGAGGAGAGCCACCTACCTCTGGCTGTGTGGGAGGGTTAATTAGTGCATGTTTGCAAAGCACTTTGAGATCCTTGGATGAAAAGTGCTGCATAAGTGAAAAGCATCATCGTTATTTTATTAAAATTAGATAAAAGCAAGACAAGACTTTTTTTTTTCCCTTCTTTGAAATCCCCAGGTTAGTAAGCAACATGAACGCAGAGTAAACAGTGAGTATGTCAGTGGATGCTACAAAAGAAAATTCCAGCCGTATTACCTTTCACAGAACCTCTGTTGGACACATTTCCAGAAATCATCTATAGGCTACGCTTTCATCCACAGCAGCATCCTTAACAGGGTCTATCCCATTCTCGTGGGAGCACCTCTGAAAGCAGGTCTCACTCCCGAGTGGAGGCAGTTCATGCCATTCAGGGCCATGTCACACTGTTAGGAAGTTCCTTGTTACACCGTTCTGAGATCTGGTTCTGTTAGTCCAGATTTACCCTCTGGAGCAGTGGTTCTCAACCTTCCTCATGCCGCGACCCTTTAATACAGCTCCTCATGTGGTGGTGACCCCCAACCATAAAATTATTTTCATTGCTACTTCGTAACTGTAATTTTGCTACTGTTATGAAGCGTAATGTAAAGATCTGTATTTTCCAATGGTCTTCCTGTTAGCGGTTCTCAACCTGTGGGTCGAGACTGTAGAGCCTAAGACCATTGGAAAACACAGATCTTTACATTACGCTTCATAACAGTAGCAAAATGACAGTTATGAAGTAGCATCAGAAATAATTTTATGGATGGGGGTCACCACAACATGAGGAGCTGTATTAAAGGGCTGCAGCATGATGAAGGCTGAGAACTACTGCTCTGGAGCCACACGAGAAGTCTTATTCTCCTTTAATATCCATTTGACAATTCCTGTTTAATCTTTCCTCATGATCAGGTCTCTAAAACCTTTACCATCACATTTCCTCTCTAAAATACTGGTAACTTCACTTTTTAAAGTCTTTTTCTTAAGATGAAGAAGCTGAAGATGTATAACTTACAATGTGGTCTGCAACCAGTATAGAATATAACGGGATTCTTTTCCCGACTCTGCCAAAGTAGGCTAAGATTGTACTGACCTTAAAGTTCTTTAAGGTGTCATTACCACAAAATGCTTACACCGAAGGCACATGTGTCTGTGTGTAATTCTGCACGTGTGTGCACGCACACACACACACACACACAATTTTCACTTATAACTACCATGTTGAATATTTTATAAAAACTTTTTTTCTTTAGTGATCTACCTATGACAAAATCTTTTATGACAAAGACATTTGTAAATAGGGAATGGTGAGTCTGATTAACTACCTCTCTTTGTGGTCCATAAGGTAAACCAAAGGCTGGAGTTCTTTTGAGATCGTGAAGTGAAAGGGCTGAAGGACAGCAAGTGGCATGTTAGGGTGAAAGTCTCGGGTTTCTGATGTGAGCGAGCAGCAGGAGATAAGACTTAGAAAGGGGGGTTAGGATAGATTCTGAAAGTTCTTCATATGCCTTCTGAAGAGCCATATACTTTTGGAGAGTTGTTACGGTTTTTAAGAAGGGGAACAATTTACTTCTGTTCTTTAGAGGAATAACTGTGGTAACAAAAGGTGTTGAGAAGCAAGAGCATGGGGAACATTTAAGAACATATTATGGCTGTCCACATGTGAGGTCATTAATGAGAGCTGGGAGAGGCACTGGCAGAAAAACGATGATCAAATATGCTATATATATTTCAAACAAAAAAATAGTATTTTTTTCTTTTAAAATGTGTGTGGTTTACTATTATTATTTGGGAACTGAGAATGAAGAATATAAAAACTGGCTGAAAATTTTAGAAGTTATAGTTAATTGGGAACAAAACTAATTTTGCCCCTTTAAATGGGAATATGCTTCATGTAATAATTAGAGTCTGCGTTATTCCACGTAGATGAGGTCAGTAGTTTGCCTCTGTATTCAATAGAAAGGGCTGGACTGTTCTGGAAGAAGCGAACGTATTTTTCTTGATATTCCTTTTTAAAAAAATATATTTTATTGATTTTTCACAGAGAGGAAGGGAGAGGGATAGAAAGTCAGAAACATTGATGAGAGAGAGACATCGATCAGCTGCCTCCTGCACAACCCCACTGGGGATGTGCCCGCAACCAATGTACATGCCCTTGACCGGAATTGAACCTGGGACCTTTCAGTCCGCAGGCCGATGCTCTATCCATTGAGCCAAACCGGTTTCGGCTCTTTATGTTCTTATATACTAGACGCCTGGTGCATGAAATTCATGCACAGGGGAGGGAGGGTCCCTCAGCCTGGCCTGCATCCTCTTGCAATCTGGGGACCCTTGGGGGATGTCCAACTGCCAGGTTAGGCATGATTCCTGCGGGATTGGGCTTAAACTGGCAGTAGGACATCCCTCTTGCAATCCGGGATTGCTGGCTCCTAATTACTGGGCCCGCCCGATCACTCCTAACCACTCGCCTATCTGCCTGACCACCCCTAACCACCTCTGCCTCGGCCTCCATGGCTTCTTCCGGAAGGTCGTTTGGCTGTCCGGTCTAATCAGCATATTATCCTTTTATTATTATAGTCACAAGAGAAGTGTTGATCAAACGAGAAAATGCCTATACAATTTTACCTAATGTTTGTATAGTGACAGTATTATTAGTTCAAGATCTAAAGGTTTGTAATTTTCAGACCAACCACTAGATGGAGGGCTTGTCTTATTGCCGAGTATTGTGAAGTTAGAAAGGAAGCTTTATAAAATTTAAAATTTTCAGCTATTTACCTTCGACTAAATGTGGTTTACATTGCTCTCTCATATAATTGATGTCTTCATTTTATCAGAGTGAAATAATTTACTTAGAGCTCAATAGGAATATCAGGCATATACAAAGTGTAACTAGGGCCCAGGACAGGGCTAGGAAGACGCTGTTGTCTTGGACACTGAAAAAAGTAATGTATATGCGTGCTAAGATACTGCTGTTGTAGAATGGCTTCGATTATGTTCATTGCACTGTTGACAGGGTCTCAGTCCTACAAATTTATATGCAATAAATATATATTTTGGGTTGTTCAAAGGTGTTACTTATTGCTTTGGACTTGAGCCTTTGTATTATTGAGAAAATGAGCAGGTATGCAGTCTTTTCTTTTTTAAAAATAAATATTTACTGTTCACATTATTACAACTGTTCCTCTTTTTTCCCACCATAGCTCCCCTCCACCTGGTTCCTACCCCACTCTTTCCCCCAACTGTCCTTATCCATAGGTGTACGATTTGTATATGCAGTCTTTTAATGAGCTTCACCAATATATATCAAGTTTAGCGGTAATTTTCCATTTAGTTTTATTTTAACCTTTCATATGTGATTATCAATTTTTCTTTTATTATAAAACTAAATGCCTAAGAATACTAAAGGATCATATTTTTAGTGAAATCAAGCGAAGTCATATTTCCCCCCCAAATCAGGGATAAATGATATGAGTAGTGGGAAGTTGTGTTTAAAGTACTCACTCATGTGGAGTTTACTTATAAAAAAAAAAAAGACATTTGTCAGTTCTAATGGGAAAAGTAACATTGACAGATCCTTTTAATTTAGTTACAATACTGAGATGCTTCCGAGAAAAACTAATTTGTACAAATGAGGGAAATATGTGTAAAATAGTCATGAACTTATTCCAAGTGAAAGAAAATCTATTTTGTTAATGCTCCTGTAATATCAGTTTACACTTTTATTATACATCTTAATTTGTTTACAGTTGGTATCTTTTTATATTTTACAACTACTGCATTAAGTTTTCGATCCTTTTATTTTTATATTATTAATGCTAGTTCTCAGGCACCCTGACTCTTACTGTTGCATCTGAAGATTCTCCTTCATGACAGTCATTTCTTTATGAGCATTGTCATTTTTCATGAGGATTATTATTATTTTTGCTGTCTGTAGGCCCTTGAGCTTTGGAAATATTTCTACAGAGAGGTTCTGTATTTGCTTATAATTTCAAGGCCTTGCTGATTTCATTGTCCTGAAGCAATTTTAATAATTTCTGTATTTGGGGTTCCCTCAGTTATACTATACAGTCTAAATTCTGAACCCGCTCATGTATATGGAGCAGGTTGGTGAATTAAAACCAGGAGATCTCTTTTCAACCAAAGTTCCCAACTTCATATAGGGAATTCAATGCCACCCCCTATATACCACAAAACCCACGTTCCGTTCAGGATTCCTGTGAGTGCTTTTTTGTGTGTGTGAATGTGTGTTACTGGGGTGTTTCCTATATATGTGAGTTTTTGAGGAGTTGGCCAGGAATGATAAATTGTTGTCCTATTTTGCCCACCTTTTCTATGCATTTAGATGGAAGGATGCCCTTCCAAGTCAGCTCGGTCTACCATCTTGCTGCAAGTCCCCTTCCATTTTATACTTCTTTAGCTGCTCTGCACATTCACGGAAAAAATTTATAAGCTTTATAGTCTTGCAACTCAAAATTGGCTGTTTGAAGAGCACTAGGACTTAGAAGAAACAACTGAGCCACTAGAGATGTCTTCTTTTCCCTTATTTGCAGCAATTAACAGACAAAATACCCTAACAGATGCCCGGTGGAAAATGTCAGATGTGGTTATCAAGCCGATGTGAATATTTACTCAAATCTATAATGGTCTCCAACTTTTCCAGTGATCTCTTAATGAAGGTATCTTTAACTTCCCCTTTTTCAAGTGAGGCACAAGGCCGCTGGAGGCTGGCAGCTCTGTAATACCAAGCAATGCCTCATTTCACACCACCAAACGTTCGGGGAGCTCACCGAGCTGCTGAAGTAACCCCTAGGTCAATAAACTGAGTCATTAGCACCTCCTTTGAATAACTGTTTGTCCGTTACTGCTTCAACATTTATATAATCTGTCATAATACCTTGGTTTTTTAAGGTACAAAAATGACTGCTGTAGGCTTAACGTAGAGACTATAATGTAAGTAGCAATGTTTTCACAGTGATGGTTTAACTGTCCTGTCTGGTACTGAGTGAGTTAAAGCCCGAACACCACAGCTAATTACTCTGTAATGCTAACCTTAGTTGCTGGTTAATTTTGAGACTCTTTAAAATATGAACTGTGTATTTTACCCCTATGCACTCTCTTAATGATTTGTTTTTTTAGACTGAAATCACTTCCAGCCATCAGTTATACCCTTGGTCTCTACATATGCACTTCTCCAAGCACAAATATTTCTTTTTCCTATTGGCCTGCCAGCCCTGTCAGAGCGAATTTCACTTTAAACTCGGTGCTATGATACTTAAAACCTCTTGGATTACTCAGGCTGCCAGTGTGATCTATGACCTTCCGAGAATGACAGCTGCACTTTCCAATTTGCTTCTACTGCTCGGGGAACTAGAAAGCACATGCCAAAGAGGCAAATGTGCCTGATGTTGAACAGAGAGGAGAGCTCTTGGAGGTGGGAGCCAGGGACTATTAGGCACTGAAAAATATGAATAAAGAAATGAAAAGAAACTAAACATGCTGTAAAGCCTAAGACCTTGAGCATAATTCAAAAAGTTAATGCCGGTACTAAAAACTTTTGAGTCCAGTTAAAATATGAATAATGGCCTCCAGTTACTGTAATTTAAGCACCAACCAGAATCTCAAGGTGATAATGCACTATCAGAATGAACAAGCTCAAGAGATGGAATAGAATCTAAAATTATCACGAATACTATGATAAAATGGACTGTATCTTTCTTCATAAAACGCAGCAATCTGACATATGGACATAGTCAATGAGGTAATATGGCTACCTAATGCGCACACCACCCCTACTGACATACCAGTCTCTCAAAAAGGGAAAATTATGGTTAAGCTTCTGTTAAAACTTTATTTCCAAAGTACTTAAATAAATAATTTAGTTTAGGAATATTTTGATATAGTTTTGCAATTTTTTACTTTCTTTTATTATTTTACATAAGAGGGGGGGATAAATGTTTGTTGTAAGAAAAACCCTTCAAAAGTCTTATCAAATATAAGAAACTTGATGTAAAGTTTCCAATTTATGTCATGTCTACTTAATCATTTACTTGTTTCAATATTTAGGTTAAATAATCTACAAGTTACCTTTAGTTGATAAAAATAAAATAGTGGTTGAAAAGTTAAGACTTGTAACAAAATCAAACTAAGTAACATATTTCCAAAATCACGGGTACAAGAATGGATAATAGAAATACTATTTAAACAAATTAAAAGTGTATGATTTAAAACAGCAAAGCATGAAAGTTTGAAATTTTGATTCTCAGTAAGTTTATGCTGTCAAATATACAACAAAAAAGCATTTTCTTGGGTTCTGATAATATTTCAAACTTCTACATTGGACAGTGTTATGAGAATACTTTTAGTCATTAACTCAGTAATTTCAGTAATCAACACAGGCAGATACATATTTCAAAGCTATATGGTGCCCGAGCATCCAGAATCTAAGTGCAGGTAGCACTGGAAGAATAGATACTAAAGTAAATCTCTACTCTTAAGTTTTACAAGTTCTCTTGGTCCTTGAGAATATGATATATTATGGATCTGTAAAAATAAACAAATCAACCAACCAACCAACCAACCCAGGTGAATTTATTCCTACTTACATCTGTCTAAGGCTAACTTTAGATTGTCAGGATACAGACTGACTTAAGTCCTTCTGATCAACCGGATACATTCTTCTGATGACGACATGAAGTATTTCCTTACCATTTTCATAGAATGGGGCTGAGCTCTTTCTGGGCACACTGAGTTGATACTAAGCAAAGTAAGTGTACACTGGGAAGAAGTATACAAGCATAACAACTAGTTTTCTGACTTGTCCCCTATTATCATGTTTTAAAATAACTATTTTCAAAGCAACATAAGGAGACTTTTTAAAAGTGCTGATATATAAGCATTTCCCTCCCTTAATTTAAGGACTGGCAATTATGTTTATTAAATTCAGCAACATTAATTTAAATATGAACTTAACTCCTGAATGTTTAAAAGCCAGTGGGGCGCAATGACCTTAGAAACAGAATATCTGAATAAGATTTGTCTCTATTGATAACTTTTTTTCAGTCTATATCTATAACTTTCTTTGTCATAATTATTTTGGTAAAATAACAATGGCTATCCCTTTTAACATCTGTCTGCCTTGAGATTATATTTCCAAGTGTCTTTACAAGAACAGTGTGGTGACTCTCATACAGTTGGTGTTGTTATTGTTCTGACATATGAAAATAATAGAACCTTCCCTAAAAACACTTAGGAAATCCTGACTCCTGCGACCTAGTCTAGACAGTGAAGAGGTCCCTGTCAGACCTGGCACACTTCCCATGCATGCTTTTTGCTTGACCTCCTGGGGCTCTTACATAATTCAGAGAGAGTTATGCCTATGTACAGGCAACTAATTGTTGTTGAACCAAAACAATGCCACAGCCAATCACACCTTCCTTTACCATAGCGGGAGTGAGTGGCCTGTATAAGTGGGATTCTGTGTTAAGACTAATGCAAATGATACAATACGTTTAGTGATGAAAAATACGAGGAAAGGCTCTTTACACGCTTTCTCATCTTTTACATTCAGCGATTTTCCTTTGAAAGTAGCTGATCAAGGGCAAGGTTTTTGGTTATTTCACACAAATCGTCACTTCTCACCTTGGACACATTCCTGTTCTCAGGCTGACTACGATAGTGCTGGCTCCTCTTTGAAAAGGGCACAGAGGTATTTAGCGTGGGGTGTTTTCATTTGGGGAAGTTCATTGTGTTGGGGTTGTGCCAACCCAACAAACTGGGACTTATAAGCAAAGCTGGGCAACGGCGAGGAGAACTCTCCCTGGAGATGGGAGTGCAGCGTACATTCTGGAGATTAAGGGCAGAATAGGGTTTTAGGTGGAATTTCAAACTCACACACAGGTGTCTTGACCTTTGAACGACTCGGGTCTGAACTGCATGGACTGATCACACGCATTTTTCAATGGACCAGCACGTTGGAACCGTGTTGTTCAAGGATAAATTCCCGGTGGGAACCTGCGTGTGTGCAGGGCTGACTGTAGTTATATGCAGATTTTTGGCCGGCTTCGAGATTAGTGCCCCTAACCCCTGCATTGTTCAAGAGTCAATTGTATATGTATATTAGTTATTTCAAGCATGCAGGATAAGGAAAGACTACAAAGTGATTTATTTTAAATGACTATGGTACCCACTTGCTGATGGCAAACAGTACCTCACTCTCCCAGACTTTGAGAGAAATAGGCCAGTTGCCACAGTAAGAAATTGTAATAGTTTCTTTTTCCTTTTTGTGTATACAGAGAATAAGTTAATTATAATGATTCAATATTTATGAAGTCTTAAAACTCAAAATCCTTTAAAAAATGTTTTAGAGACTTTTTAAGAATTCCTGTTCATTTACCACCTCAAAGCTATCTCAGCATGAAGTTTTAATACCCATGTAAACATGGCTTTATGGGGTTCTTGTATCAATGTGAAAAGATGTAATTTTAAGATACAGTTGCAATTTAAACATTTACTTGCCTAACTATGCTCCTAGAAGCCTCCACCTCTCCTTTCTCATTTGAGGGGCTCTAAATTAGCCACTTAATACTGCCCACACCAATTTGGATTCATTTTTAAGATTGCTTTTGCCTTTTAATTTCTGACCAGCCAATATGAAGGTGCTTTGATTTTGGCTGCAAAAACCTGAAAAGGAAAGAATATCTGAAAAAGTGGAATGTATCAACTTTAGGTAAAGCTAAACAGCAGCAGCAAAAAAATGGGCTTAAAATGTATGTGTTTATGTGTGTGTATGTTACATTACATGAGGTAGGATGCTGACTTATGTCCACCAAAGAGAAGATAGATATTCAAGAAGTCATTAATTATGCTCCTGTTTATAAATCTATTAAAAAGACTTTAATCTTTAACTTAATCAAAGGGCATAAAAGGCATTGCTGATTGTGCCATTGTGCCTCACTAGTCTAAAATGAGGACATAGAAATATGTAGCTTTTAAATAAAAACCAGCATAGACATACATAGAATTTTTGATGGCCAATAATTCATTTTAAAAACAGAAGTATAAAGTTTAGAGAATTACTGATATTCTTCTCAAATATAAAAACAAATAGCATTTGAAATTAGATTCTATTATAGAGCCACACTTCTCTCCTTAAAACAGCTCTGAGTTCTATTTAATTGATGAAGGCACTAAGTAGTTAAGAGATTACCAAGTGACTTGGGCTACTATGGAAAGACTGTATATTGACTTAAGACTCCTACAGGTAAAATCTACAAAACTATAGTCCAAAATTAATTCCCTTAACTCCAGACATCGTCTCCATTTTCAAATAATCCCATCAATGGAGGTTTATTGCGTTTAAAATGAGAAAACTGAATCCATTTGAACAAATCTTTGTAATCTAAAACTCTATTAAATGTTTTGAGAACTCATCAATAGCTATTCCCTTCTTCCCTCCCTTTCTCTCTTCTTCCTTCTGTCCCGCCCTCCCTTTATAAAATGGGTTTCCTCAAATCTCACGGTTATTCAAATTATGTTTTGAAGGAAGAGATGTGTTTTTAAAGAAGCATTATCTCTATTACAAAGCCACAATGTGTTGCCTTCTAGACTCATCCTTCCAAAGAGCTTATTGTTATAATGAAGAATTTACTGTATAAAAATTCTAGTGACTTACCATCACAACGCAGTATTTTATTAAACAACCTATGTAATTCAGGAAGTGTATTTCAATAATAATGCAATTCTTTGTTAAAAATTGCACTGTGCCCTAGCTCATTTGGCTCAGTGGAAAGAGTGTCAGGCTGTGGGCTGAAGGGTCTCAGGTTTGATTCCTGTGAAGGGCACACGCCTGGGTTGCGGACTGGTTACCCAGTAGGGAGCATGCTGGAGGCAGCCGATCAATAATTCTCTCTCATCATTGATGTTTTTTTTTTTTAAATTATATTTTATTGATTTTTTTACAGAGAGGAAGGAAGAGGGATAGAGAGTTAGAAACATTGATGAGAGACATTGATCGGCTGCCTCCTGCACGCCCCCTACTGGAGATGTGCCCACAATCAAGGTACATGCCCTTGACTGGAATCGAACCTGGGACCTTTCAGTCCACAGGCTGACGCTCTATCCACTGAGCTAAACCGGTTTCGGCTCATCATTGATGTTTTGATCTCTCTCTCCTTCTTCCTTCCTCTCTGAAATCAATAAAATTTAAAAAAAATTGTACTGCTAGGCATAAAATGAAAAAAAAAAAAGTATTTATCATTTAACATAGCATGGCATTCTTTTCCAAAGATGATTGATTTTGTGTCCTCTTAAGTTTAAGGACAATTCAGATCTGTTTAAGATGTTTATTTCATTGGAATACTCACATGCATGCACACATTTTTAATCAAGGTGTGGGAATAACACAAAAGTAGGCAGGAACATGAAAAAGACTGGGGCAGAAATAAAAATATTTGGGATCAGCTACAATTATAAGAAATATTAATCACACTTTGTTAACCACGATGGTTCTGTTCTGATTAGAGAAAGCACTTTCTAACCTCGCTCAGAGATAAACTCCCTAGGACTGAGAGCTAACATCGGAAGGCAGTCCAACCTTTTCCTGGGAACTGCCTATCCTTATGGACAGGTTTCAACCTCCTGGCACCTGGTGGTGAAGGCACCTGATCTTTAAAACGCCCTATTCCTTGTAATTACTTCCCCCAGTCCACAAGACTTATAATCTGTAATGATTATCCATGCCCACTTTGCCATACCTGTAATTCCTACTTGCTCATGTACTCTTCATCCTTCTCCCCAATAGAAGCAGCTGGCTTACGGAGGGTGCAGAGCAGATTTTTGTGGACGACCTGCTGCTTTCCCACAATGCTGGCATTACTGGGGTAAATGCTCATGTATGATTCAACCCTGTTTCTGCTTAATTGGCCGAAGTAGTGTCAGGCGGCCTAGATCCCTTGCATGTCCAGTTACAAGACCACTGATGTCCCAAAGTTGACAAAGAACTTGGTATTGACTCCTTAGTGCCTTTTCTAAGCCGAATAATACTATTAATCACAAACATTTTCAAAAAGAGAAAGATGAATAAGGAATAATAATTATGCTTTGTCATCTCAAATGATGACATTTTAATCCTGAACTATAACTTCCTTGAGGGAAAAATAATTGTTTCTCTATCCTTGGGGCACATCCAAGTCCTTGTCAGATAGAAAGGTCACTAAATAAAGAAAATATTAAGTGTTAAAAGAACACGTTAAATGTACATTCTTACCTTGATTATATCTTTATTTTATAGCCTATAAAGTTAATTTAATTTGTCATCACAGAAACTTTAGAAGTCAAAATGTCTTTTAGAAATGACAATCTCCAACAGCACATATGCTATCCTTTTGATTTACTAGTTACTAACAGGGCATTAGTTAAGACCTAGTAATAGGAAAAAAATACGGTTAAGGAAACTCTTTATTCATTTTAAGTATAGCATATAATCTGTTTCTGTGGAACATAGGCTATTTGATAATGGAAAATAATATAAAACTTGTTAATACTGGGACATTAAAAGTTTCTTTTCCCAATAATAACAATTTTTTTATGATAAAGAATGCTGATATTCGGTAAGTACTTCTTGTGTGTGTGTGTGTGTGTGTGTGTGTGTGTGTGTGTATACATATGTGAGAAGTACTTCAATGAGATATGTTGTTATAATACATATGTACTAAGAATTTAACTCAATCTTAACTATGAAGGCAGGCATCTTCATCTACATGAAATACTACAATTTAAAAGACATTTTGATCTTATATAGGTTATTAAAAAATTTCCCACATAGCATAGGTTCCTACCAACAATGCTGTAATATGCTTATATAATACTATATATGTGCATGTGTGTGTGTATATATATATCTCTTGAGTCTATAATAAATACAGGGTGGGGCAGAAGTAGGTTTACAGAGTGAGTGCATGAAACTGTTTATTCTTGTAGTATTATTTGTCAATCATTGTATTATTTCCTATATGGACAACTGTAAAGCTACTTTCGCCCCACCCTGTACTATACATTGTATATTTGAAAGGATGCTGAAATGGTAAAGATGATATATAAATTTAAGACATTGTTAAAAAAATTAAGATTGAAAATAAAATACAGCCCAGGAAATAGAGGAAGACACATATGTGTTTGAACACCGGCTCTGACCCTTATAACCCATTTATTAAACAAACATCTATTGAGAACCTACTGTGCCAGGCGCTGCAGGCACAACTCTGAATACGACAGAGTTCTTGGTCTTCCGGAGACTAACCTCTTGTGGAGAAAGATAATAAGTGAAGGCAGATAAATAAATGGCTGGGGTGCTAACAGGGAAATTAGAGGATGGGGAAAGAGCTTCTTTGATCATTTTGGCAGGAAAAGGCTCTTGAGGGAGTGATACCTGAGCTGAGATACTTGAGATGTTCATATAGAAAATAATACACAAAGCAGGACCCAGGCCCTGCTGAGGATGAAGGACAAGGAAAGCTCACTGGCTGTGGCGATCCTGACAAGACGGGAACGTGAAGGGTCTTTTGCGGTGCATGTATGATGTGAAGTGAGAAGTGGGCAGTAGTTGGAATGTGATGTGGGGCCAATGAGAGGTTTACAAGGTGACAAAATGAGCCAGTAGAAGGGAAGAGAGAGAACAGCAAAGAAATCCTTGAGAAACAACAGGGATGGGGCCAGAGCAAAATGGACTGGCTGGATTACACAAAAAAGCCACTTTCTTCAGTGTAATGGAGGGAAGAAAGGAAGATGGGTAGAAATAGAAGTAGACATTGGGTGGTAGGAAGATAACAATGGGCAAGATGCTTAACTTGATAAGCTTCAGTTTTCTTACTATTCTTTTTTCAAAAATATATTTTATTAATTTTTTACAGAGAGGAAGGAAGAGGGATAGAGAGTTAGAAACATCGATGAGAGAGAAACATTGATCAGCTGCCTCTTGCAGACCTCCTCCTGGGGATGTGCCCACAATCAAGTACATGCCCTTGACCGGAATCGAACCTGGGACCTTTCAGTCCACAGGCTGATGCTCTATCTCCACTGAGCCAAACCGGTTAGGGCCAGTTTTCTTACTGTTAATGGCTCCTTGCCTGAGTTGTTGTGAAGATTAGACAGGAATGTAATAAATAGTAATTAGCATGCTGCTTGGCATTCAACATACATATCTATCTATATAAAAAGCTAATATGCAAAGTGTGCCCTCGGGAGTTCCACTGGGAGTTTGATCACAAGACTAGGAGCTGGATCACTCGCTATGATGTGCGCTGACCACCAAGGGGCAGTGTGGACTGAAGGAAGGAAAGCCCCGGCCCTGCAGCTGAAAGGCCCTGATCAGCCCTGATTGCCTGCCAGGCCTAGTGAACCTACCTGTGTATGAATTTCATGCACTGGGCCTCTAGTATTTCAATAATTGCCATCATTATTATTAATTAATAGATCTAAGATTGTAGGAGGAATTGAAACTATTTTAGAGAACATTTCAAGTAAATGAATTAGGATAAAGATTAAGTCTATATGACAGTGAAGCCTGAATTGTTTCTAGTTCTTTCTAGTAATTTCATTTAAAACTGGACCGGACAATTCATGTTCCAGGAACAAATTTTTGAGCAATTTTACTTATTTTTTTGAATAACAAAAAAAAACTTAACAACATCAATGTTTATTCTGTGCGGAAATTTTTTGTGGACTTTCAAATCCAGAACATGGGGTGAATTATGGACTGAGGGTCTGACAGATTTAACATTACAGAAAAAGGAAGAAGCAAATTACAGAACAGTGCCCCACCCTACCCCAGATACAGAGTCTAAAATTCTGTGTTAGCCTCCATTTTCTCCCACATGGAGATGATGATGTTTTAGTTTAAGTGCACATAGCCTGGCTTATTTTAAAGTTCAACATTTCTACATTATATTTAACACCATCTGAAAAGGCCCAGGGTAGTACTGCACCTCTTTGTCTTTTAAAAAAATTCAAATCACTCTTTTCTCATTGGGGTAACTAAAAATAGGCACTTCCCCAAGTGGGTCCTCTGTTTTATCAGGAAATCTTGATAAATTTAGAAATACTGTCCTAAATTTCAATGTAATTTTAGTTATTGTTTTAATGATAGTAAATGAATGGGTGTTATACACTACTAGAGGCCTGGCGCATGGGTATTATATATTACTAGAGGCTTGGTGCATGAAATCTGTACATGGGTAGGGTCCCTAGGCCTGGCCGGGGAACAGGACTGATCAGGGCCTTGCTGCTGCCAGCCAGGCCTTCCTTCGTTCCACGCCTCCCTCTGGTGGTCAGCTCACATCATAGCGAGCAGTCGAACTCATGGTCAGTTTAACTCCTTTAAGGGACAATTTGCATATTAGCCTTTTATTATATAGGAGGATTGACTTATACCCAACATTTTGATTTTTATGAGACTATAAATGATTTCTTCTGTGGAATCATATGGCAATAAGATAATAAGTGTGACTTCAATGGTGAGAAACTAGAAGTTGGTTTATTTCTTTTATATATTTTATTTTATAATACTTCATATTTATGTTATTATGATTTATATACATGGATAATATTATATTTATCCATGGCTCTCATTTAAAATGGCCTTCTAAGAGTGCTTTTCTGGATGGAGATAAGTTCAGTTACCAACCACAAAATAAAACAGTAAAAAAGAGAAAAGGTGTAAGTGAAAAATAAATTTAACAACACATATTAATTGAATCAAATAATGCCTCAATCAGAAAGTCTAACTGTAGCAAAAAAAGCAAATAAAAATATGAGATTTTATTGTAATTCAGCAAAATACATACATGTAACAGTATATAAAATAGTTTAAGGGCATGAGTGGGGGGGTGGGGAGGAGTATTGGGAGAATAAGGACACATATGTTAATACCTTAATCAATAAAAAAATTAAAAAATAGTTTGTTTTAATATCATTTTTAATTTCCTTCAATTTATTTTATAAATATTTATAGCATTTCCAATATGTATATGGCTCCATTTGATAGGAGAGTACAGTGCTTGCTTATAACCATCTTATTTTTACTTTAAGAATAGCTCTTATAATATAGAGATCAAGTTTTTTGAAATTCTTTAAAATTCCATTAAATACTATGGACTCTTTAATCAAAAGTTAAAAATGTTCTGACTTATTAAATAAATACTAAGTGCAAATTTATGTTGAAACTGAACAGACAACACAATCAAAGAATTGACAAACTTGTTAATTTTATTTGAAGAGAACAAATGGCCTGGTCTTTGAAAAGCACTGAAGTCGACCCACTTTGACTCTGAATACTAGTACACACTGCATGTGCCCTGACTCCCTCAGCCCGCCTCCTCAACACTTGCCCACTTTTCTCCTCTGTTTGTCAACCTTCTAAATCTTTCTCCCAGGTTTGGTCTTTTAACCACTTACTTTTGATAAAGTAGGTCACTTAAAAAGCAAGCAAGCCCAATAAAATGAATTACAAAGATGACAAGATTAAACCGACTGCGCCATTTTCATACATTGTAGCTGAAATTCTGCAAATATGCAGTTGGCTGTGGTTTGGCATTTAACAGCATGTGATCGGTAAGGAGGAGGAAATTTTATTCTCATTAACTGTTGCAGATTTACTGCAGTGAAAAAGAGCTATGTAACCCGAGATGTGACAGTACAGAAAGATCAAAGCCAGGGACTGGAAACTAAATAAACCCTCTGGCTACTTCCTGCAAGGAAAATTCACTTTGGCAATGTAAAACAGAGCCCAGTTAAAAACTACTCTGTTTTATGAGCTGTCATAGCAGCTCAAGTGGTTTGGACCGGCTGAGTTTAGAACATTATATTTCCTTGTTTTTGTCTTAGATACTGCTGCAAGCAGTTTTATAGACCCCCTCCCTTTTTTTCTTTAACACAATAACAAAAAAAAAAAGAAACTTTTCTTCTGGTTGAAACTGAGAAGGTAACTGCTAAACTTATTAAAGCAGGCAGGTCTTCATTTGCACATTCCTTTCTCATTTACTACAATTTAATATTTTGCTTTTAGATTTATTTGGCAATACATTTACTTTAATAATTCATCAACAATCTGTATAATTCCTATTCAAAATAAGTGCAAATCAGTTTACAGAACCCACATGGCTCATTATCTGATGATTGAGCTATTTGGTAATAGCACATCTGGAAGGACTATGGAGAATATGGGAATTAATTAATATTACATTTAAAAACCTTTAGGCTCTAGGTTTTATCTGTTTTTTTAAAAAAATATTTGAGAAAAAATATTTGGTTTAACATGTCTAACATAAAAATTTTAAAATTGTTCATAAATACTTAAATCACATTGTTCAATCAATCAAAACACAGATGGGCCAGAATAAATCAACCGTAAATTAGAAAATATCCCCGAGTTTAGGAGTAAGCTCAGTATCATTGAATCCAGACTTAAAGGAAATAAAAGATGACATGCTCTCTTTTCCTCTCTTATTTTCTTGAATGGGTGGGGGTGCTTATCAATCAAATTTATTGCAATTTGGTTCTTACCATTAGCATGTGATTAAGCAAGCCTTTATAATGGCAATTTGCATACTATTCCCTTAAAAAAACAACAAACTTCATATTTTTTTTTAAAATGAGCATTCCATAGGTCAAATATGTTATAAAAGCAGTCATTTTTGCTGAAGGACTTTCTATTTTCTTTCCATTTAAGTTTACAACTAATTTTTATATATCTGTGCAGCCAACAAAAATGCAATTAATACATATAAAAATGTATGAACTTTAACACTAGATAATTGCTCTTAATGGTGGTGATATAATTAACTTCTCAGTCACGACTGGATTAATTCCCATGTTGCCTCTTCTAGTACAAAGCTACACCGTAATTAATGTGTTAACATTTTTATAGGATTTAGTCATATTTAGATTACTTTTCTGTTTATAGACTAAGTTATGCTGAATTTCTTCTCCTAAATGAAGTCCTAAGAAAGTGATAATAAGTTCGATTTTAAATCTGGCTTTCTTTGGGAGCACCTTTGGACTTTATATACAGCTACCATGCTTGCCTCCAAAAACCCTGCTCAGATCACCAGGTTGAAAATTAACACAAACTTTATGAGGGCAGCTCTGTCGCCAACTTCTATTCCTTCTAAATTTCAAAGGAAAATAAATCACTTAACATTTTTTTTCCAAGTCGGTAGTATAATTTCTCTAGGATAAAACATCTTCTAAAGTTTCCAGAATTCTAAGCCTTGATTTTTGGCTTCTATTTCTATATTTCAGTAAAGTTTATAATTTGCTAATGCTGATGTGTGATAGTCTAATAAAATTTGGCCTTAAAGTTATAGGCCCAATTTGCTAATAAAACCTAATTCAATTCTCCTTGGGAAATGCAAATCATTAGTGTTTCTAGTAGCAGAACCAAATTTTCTTGCAATTTCATGACTACAAAGAAGTTGTCTCAATAAAAAGTAAACAAACAAGATAAGACTGACATATAAGGATTAATTTATAGATATAAAAAATAGTTATCATTTATATACTGACATCAGTTAATTAGCTAAATAAGCTATTTGCACGAGACATTAACTTTTCTAGACTGAGATTATCCCATTTCATCCGAATTTGTTTATACAACTGTATTAATTTGTAGAGGACTTTATGACCTAACTCCTTAGGACAAATGGGTAGTAGCGAACTAATTAAGGTGTTAATAATTTGTAGCAACTTGCCTATAATTTGAAGCACCAATTTGCAGTAAATCATGTCAAATGTATGAAAGCAAAATAGATAAACATGTTGTGTTGTACAATGAGACCTACATATTGAGTTGTAATAACATTTGCTTTGAAAGTTTCTAAGCAGAGTTCACTGTGAGACAAAGATAATGGCTTGCCATTTGGAGGCAGTAATGGTGTAATGCTAAGTGTGCTGGCTCTTGCACGCTTAAAGGCTTCACTATTTATTAGCTACCTGGTTTGGGGCTTGTCCCTTAAAAATCCCTTAGACTTAATTTCTGCATTTGTTAAAATAGGGACAATACTATTCTTTGCCTTATCTAATTCACACACTTGTTGAGGATCAAATGAGATACATGATGTTATAAATGCTAGCTAAATGAAAGTCACTAGTATTAGTCTTTGTATACTTAGATTTAGACCAAAAAACATTTTATCCTTTGAAATTTTTAGAAGGCTCTTAGGACAGTCCATTTTCTGAAGTAATAAAAAAGGACTGGCAGAATTGCTATGGGAGTATTTAGAAAGAAAAATGCAATTCGATATGAGGATTATGTTAGAACAGGAGTCTTATAGTGTGAAAACCATTTATTTGCATTGGTTCTATTCTCTCATCGGAACTGTGTATAGGGCTATTGCCATTCTTGTTTTCCTGTTTTCACTATCTCACAAGTTTGAGAGTAAAATGACCACTTCATTACCTTAGATATAATTTCCCCTGTCATTTAGTATTATTTTTTAAGAATGGTTTTAATTCATGTCAAGAAAGTTTACCATTCATTTCTGATTGGTTAATACTGATGAAGGCAGAAAGAACTTAAAATTATTTATATTGATTATACCTAGATATGGTACTTATTAACTGAACTTGAAATACATATTTTACTTACATTAAAAACAATGTTAGTTGGATAACCAAATAAAATTATAATAAAAATTTCAGAGATTTGGATATTTTCAGATGAAATAATATACTCTGAAACAGAGCAACTTTTAAAAGTAAACAGAATATTGTCCTGTTACTCAACCCTAATGTTTCTAAAAAGAGGTTGTACTCTATGTGTTTTAATCACGGTTTCACAAAATTTCATTAAAACAGAGAAGCAACTCTTGCAAATCTCCCAAACTAAGTAGAGCTAAGAACAAGTATTAGAGACTTATGCAAATCATGAACAAAGAGGAAATAAAATATCTAACAGTGCCTTGCATAAGCATTAAGCTTTTGTTTTTTAATTTTGTATATTGTTTGATAATAGTTTTGTCTGAAAATAAAAATATATTTACACATTGAGATTAAATCAAAGAATCTGTTGTCCTAATGTTTTTGTACATGCAAATGAATATAAATGGAATGACTGTTCCAAACATACTGTAGACTTTCATTACTGAAATGGCAGATATGGCAGTGATGTACTCAATTTTATGTTATCAAAACATCACAGTTGGATAATATTTTTTACATAAAAAAAGAATTTTCAATAAGGAAGAAGCAAACTATAAAATGTGGTCAACTCTTAAAAAAGTGAGGAGTTTTACGTTACGTAAATATATATTACCAAATGTATCTATTTTACCTATTTTGACTTTCATATTGACTTAAACCAGAATATTGACATGATAAAATCTAATGTGTGGGCAATATCCTGTGGCATAAAAGTAGGTGCTGAAAATAACGTTTATTCCACAATTAGGCAAGTGTACCTCACTACACTCAGTGGACCTATTTTCTTTGACATACAATCATTTATTCATTTATGCAGGATTTATCTTTGATTACTTCATAAGGATAAAGCCTTAGAAATGAAGTTACAGATGAAAGGAAGTGAACAATTTAAGGCTCCTGTTGTCTGTTACCAAATATACCCCACAATGGTTTCATCCATTTAAATTCCTGTGGGAGGTGATCAGCATACCTCTTTGCTCCAGTCAATACAAGGGTATTAGCATTAAAAATCCCTGTCAATTGATAGGCAAAAAAAATGGAAACTGGTTGCTTTATTTTGTAACCACTGCGTCTGGAAAAATTACTGAAGTCAAGAGTTGTTTTTTTCACAGCTTTTATGAAGCATGTTCTCTACTGAGAAAAATAGAAGACATTAATAAATAACAAAAAGGCTATGTTCATTTTTGATAAAAATTTAATAACACATTAAAGAAAGCAGCGTTTTAATTAATGATTATCTTTAAAAGATTTCATAAGTATTTGCCAATACATTGAGTTCTTACACTACTGCTGAACAAAAATAGTTGGTCTCACTGTTTATCAAATAAAATATTTCCTGAGAATTCTTTTCACTATTTTTGGATCCTTTCATATATTGTCTATACTACTGCCACAGTAACAAAGGTTATTAAAACTTCAATTATTAGAACAAATGGGAGAGTTTGGGTTATCAATTAAAAACTGATAAAGGACTTCTCGAAGAATGGATTTTATAGGCATATTTACTTTCTTCTCAATATAAAATAAGTTTTGCATTGGCCAAATTAAGAGTTGTAACAGACAATCATTTCATTTCTTCTTTGAGTAACTGCTTTGAAAACTCTAATCAAATAGAGTTCTAGAAATAATATGTAATTCTGTGAACACTGCACAATGCACTTTAGACAGGCACTATGTAAATTTGAGGTGCTTTTCGCAAGTGAAAAAACTGAGTAAATAGCTGAGTAAAATCAAGGTGGCTTAGTAGCTAAAAAAATGCCTAATTTTTACATGTAGAGTCTTCGTTTTAGGTAAAAATATACATTTAAAAATTTGAATGAAAGATTATTTCTTATATATTAAGAAAGTAAGTAATTTGTTAGGTCTATTTAGTATGATTTTTAGAAGTACAACTAACATTTCAACTGTGATTTAATGCTTGAAAAAAATAAATTGAGTGAACAGAATAAAAGGTGCATATTGGTAATATATAATCCATATAATGCACAGAAAAGTTCATGCCAACATAGTCTAAGAAAGAAGGAAAAAGGGGCAGGCTGTCTCACAGACACAGAAAATGAAAGCGTAAGAGTCAGATGGCTCAGATAATGACACATCTAGTTCATCCCAGGCTGGGCTCCAGTGAAATGGTCAGTAAATGACATCACCATGGCAACCTCCAAGAACTCCAGGCCCTCCCTCTGAAAAACACTGTTCAAAGCCCCAAGGAAACCTAAGCAGCCTCTGTAATTTTTTTCCAGTTTATGAAAATTGGATTCCTATAAAAGAAAAATGGACCATTTTTACTGCAACAAAAACTGATTTGTAAAAGCTGGAAGCAGTTTAAAAATACTCAACATGAGGTTCTTGTTAGTCTTGAAAAGTAAGAGTTATAATAAAAAACGGTCCAAAAATATGGTACGGATACATGGTAAAAAGGGGGAGAAAGCTAGTCTTACTCCTATTATTTTTAATTAGCTTCAATAGCAAGTTCCACTTTTAACACCAGTTCAGATTCGGGGAGGGGAAGATTTACATCGGACCCTCTGGGATTGGCAACTCTGCAGCTAATGCCTCGAAGCCCTAATGCATTTTGCATTACCTCTGCGTGTCGGGAATTCTGGCGCCCAGAGGTTCAGACTGATAGTGAGGCCTGTCTAAAACTCAGGATTCGCTGTCCAGCTGCCACATTTATTTTATCAGACATCCAAGCTCCCTTGTAGAATAGAAAAGATGAGTTTACAGTTTTCAATGTTTCCATGTACATGGCCTTGTTGTACTACAAAAATGCAGGCATTCAGAGTAAGCAGGACTCCTGATGTGGATTTTAAGAAAGAGACTAATTTGAACTGTTCTCTAAATCTGGCTTAGTTTCTGCATTTTAACAGACAGGCCTATTACTAAATGTTGCCATTTTAGGAAGAAAGTGAAGGGTTTTCTTTGAACAATTAAAAAAAAAACTCTTCTAAAAATTAGAAATGTATTCTTTCCCTCACAGGAACTTGGGATCATCAAGTTGACCTGAACCCAGTGGAATGGACATATTAAAACCCCAAAGACCAAAAAGCCATGAGTATTGGATAAAGAGCATGCCACCTAGCACTGCCATATTGTTTCATGTTAAAAACAATAACAATGATTACAAAATTTACATTTCATACATTAATTTTTTAAATATATTTTTCATGATTTCAGAGAGGAAGGGAGAGGGGGAGAGAGAGAAACATTAATGATGAGAATCATTGATTGGCTGCCTCCTGCATACCTCCCACTAGGGATGAAGCCCACAACCCAGGGCATGTGCCCTTGACTGGAATCAAACCTGGGATCCTTCAGTCCCCAGGTCTATGCTCTATCCACTGAGCCAAACCAGCTAGGGCTATACATTAATTTATTATTATTATTTTTTATCAAAGATATATGAAAAAGAACAGGGAAAGAATTCTTAAGACATCTGAACAATTTTCCTGTTCAAAAAACAACTCAGAACATTTTTTTTAAAAAAAGTATTTAAAAATTAGCTTTTTCAATATTTAAAATTCAATCAAGACTTTTTTTTCTATAACTAACCCAAATTCAAGTTGTCCATTAGGTCTGCTTATTCTTATCTCCCAGGAAAGATGGAGAATAAGAGTTTAACATCTTCTGTTTATAGTTCTGAAAAATACTCCTATTTTGCTTAAAATAAAAATGTTTAAAAATAGTAATTTGAGTCAATGCTACTTCATCTAATAGACTTTAAATTTACCTATTGGATATCAGAAGCTGAAAGGTAGCCATTAGTTTAAAATTTCACATCTGGGACATTTTGTGGCAAATTTTTCTTGACAAAATATGTGAATAATTATGTAGCAATTTAAAATGCTTAAATCTTTGCAGAATTAAAAAATAAACCAGATAAGATCTATGGTTTGTTACTATCAAAGAAGAGCATAGAAATCCTATTAAAAGAGAATCCTAACCAATCAAAAATGATTGAATAAAAGCAAGAGTAAATGGTTCCAGAATAGGAAATGCAGGAAAAAAACACAACCAAGTTTGGGCTACACTAGATTTTCTCTGTATCTCTGCTGATCTAATTGAAAGTCCCTTCTTATTTGATCTATTACCTGACCACCCCCCCCCAAAAAAAAAACCTAAGGAAATTCATTGTAAATTATTTCTCCTGGAAATAAAAAAGAAAACGATACAATTACATGATTTAAGGCCTGAAAAATTACAAAAGACAGGAGATGAAAGACAACTTTCTCAGGGGAAGTTTTTTTTAAAGGGTAAATAATTCCTAAATCAAAAGGATTATAATAAATAAGTATATCACTCTTTTGATTTGAAAATAGTCTATAGTAAGTTTTATTAACTAGTCATTTAAGCCAACATTACTCTGATGTGCCTTTTAGATATAAAAGACACTACTTAAATATTTTTACCTTTTAAAGGAACTGAAGGTACAAAGGTAAGAGCATTTTCCCAGTCATTTTTAAAGAGTTATTAATAGAATTAAGACATAAAACCCTGAAATCTTTGGATATAAGTGCATAATTTAGTCACTGAGTACAAACATATTTATTGTTTTATAAAATGACCATTTTGAAAACCAGATGAGAAATTTTGCTAAATTGAGCTCTTAAGTTCATTGTTTTGTATATTCAATTTTAATGAAAATGTTCAGGTTCTTAAACAACTGAAAACAAATCTTTCTCGAGTAAATAATGCATAATTAGTATCTGTCTGTTCTCTTTATACCGGGGATTGGCAGTATCTGAAGAAGATATAAAAATAATGTTTTCTTCACAATGAAACATAAATGGCAGAATTAATCTTGTAAATGCCATCAGCAAAAATTTCCCACATAAATATTAGGATTAAAAACCCAAATCATTTCTTTCTTTTCCAATTATGTTTTAGAAAACATCTGTATAAGGAATTGTCCCATGATGGCATATAGTAGTTATGATTAAACAGAGCCTCTATTTAAATGATTATAGCTAATATAGACAGAAACATCAGAAGTAATCAAAAGCCATATGCTTTCTGGTATGTAACCATGTTTAACTTTTATTTCCTAAGGCAAGGAGTTTTCTTACCGTGACATCCAGTACAACAATAAAACTATTTCGATAGTACTATTATTTATTTAAAGTCCGCTATAGAATACTGAACTACATATAAGGTATCGTATTTCATGTGATACTGCATTTTCCACCATGCTTTTGAACTCTGAATCATGATCATCAATGAGTTGTGAAACCAATATAGTGGGTTGCAATGTGCATTTCAAACATGAAATAATAGAGTAAAACAGAATTTATCATTGTGTATTACAGACAGTAAAAGGAATTACTGTTTTAAGAAATTTTTGTTCTACATATATACAGGCATATACATATAGATAAACAAATGTGTATGTGTGCATTGGGTTGCAAAATGAAAGGTATTTCTTAATGGGGTTGTGATTTAAAAAAAAAACAACCCAAACGCTTAGAAGTCACTATAGTATACTGTTTCCTTCCAAATTAGGCATCATTTTTGAAATATCATAAACTGACATATAGACCTGAGTTCAAATTTTTTCAGTAATATCCAACTAGTGTGAGTTGGTTATTTAAAATTTTAGAGCCTTCATTTCTTCATCTGTAAAATGGCTATAACAATACTTGTCTTAAAATATTGCTAGACAGATTAAAATAAATACGATATTTGTAAAATAGATTATAGATGATCAATAATGGCTGTAAATAATTACTGTTGAATCAGTTTATTATAAGTGACCAAGAAGAGTTATAAAGTATTAGTCATAATTGTATTCTTTCAATTAAATAATGCCTAATATATTTTCCAAACAGAAAACAGTTCATGTTAATGAAAAGTACAAATTTATAAGAAAAAAATTAAATAAATAATTTAAAGGAAAAATAGTCTTAACAGCAAGTAAGACTACACCTATTTGTGAGACTAAATTGATGTGTCATTTCAATCGTAAGTCTAAATTCAAATATTACACCACAAGAAATGATACGAAGGAGAAAATATTGTTTACGCATTCTGGTAAGATTTTATAAATCAATTGTAGAACAATGCTGACATGTCAGATTCCCCCCCCTACCCCCGACCTTTAAATATTTTATTTGAATGCCCACCAAGGAAGAAAAGTTTTTAATCAAAGTATCAATTTTTAAAACAGTGATATCTGAATAATTGGTAAAATACATGCATTGAATCCTTATTTTATTTTATATTTTATTAGCTTTGAAAAACAATCTTGGTTCATTAATTTGACAAAAATACTCTCTTTCAATAGAAAGCCTGGATTTTGAAAATCCATGATGAAGCATATATATTTTCCAGATCTGTGATTTCCTTTTTTTTTTACATAGAAAATGTGACTTTAGAAATTAATTTAAATTCAAGCAAGCATAATCTTGAAAATATTGAGTATTTTTTCCTCTTTAATGAACAAAGATTAAAAAATGGGGAATGAAGAGAATTCTAGCTTTTAAAGACAAGGGAAATAGATTTTTTGGAAAGATTGCTTACCTTCCAGGAAATGAATGCTGCCCAACTACATCTCCATTTTGCAGGTGATAATCATTGAAGAAATCTGGACTTATGGCTCCTTCAGAGGCAATTAGTCCATCTACAAAAAAACGGAAGATGGTAACTAGTAAGACATATTTGTAGTGAATAAAAGGGAAACTATTCTATCAAGCAACACAATAGCAAATACCCTGTGTATTTAATCTGGAAATCAAATGTTAGCATGACATGCTCTTTTCTTGGAAATACAAACAGAAGACCACACATACATGTGCTCTTTTAAAACAATCCAACACAAAGCTTGAACATTTATTGAGCATCTACCTCAAGGCAGTACTATACTAGTGCAGAGGTGAGTAAGACAATCTCTGCCTTCAGGTGGCTCAGAAAGACAGAGAGGACAGGGGTGAGGTGAGGGAAGGAGGGACAGACAGTAAGGAAATAGAATGATTGAAGACAAGGAGACTTTAAATAGCACACTGTCAGTAAAGTGCAAAAGTTTGGTTAATATGTCCCGCCTTTTATACCCACACAACTTCATTTGTGGAGCATGATTAGGAAAGTAGGTACTTCAAATGAGTGAATTTCTAAAATAAGCAATGCTTGACAAACCTTAAAACACACACAAACTTGGGTTAGAAATCTTTGTAAATGTATTTTACACTCACTGAGTTTTTATAAAGTGTACAGAACATATTTAAATGGTTCTTGATGACTCAATCCTCATTATAAGCATCAATTATTATATTGCAAGTCCTAGATGGTTAGATACATTTGACTACTTATACTAAATGGCTCTATACTACTATGCTTTTTGAGTTCTTTTCTGTTGATTATAAAATGCTCCTTTTCTTAAGTCCAGGTCTGCATTATTACTTCTTACTAATTTTTCAGTCTATTTTCTTATTTGCTCCAAACTAAGAATCCAGATGAGCTATTTCTGGGAAGATATGACTTCTGTAATAACTATTTGAAAAGTTCTGAGAAGCTTCCTATTTTGAAAGTATTCTGGATTAAGTGACCTTTAAATAGATATTGACTAGGTCACATTCACAACACTGTTTACAAATTTGGGACATGGTAAATCAATTACTCAAACACCTTATAACCACTGTGTACTTATCATATTCGTAACAATACTTTCCTGTGTCTTGTGGTCAGTTCAAAAATTACAATACATCATTTCTGTTTTCAAGATTCTTATGTTAAGTGAAATAAAGGACAAACACTTAAGATGCAGTTAAATAACACATCTCATGAATAACTAACATACAATGGGAGTGGGCGCTGGAGACAGAAAAGCTGCAGTAGGTTGTGTGTCTGCAGGGCTTAGAGAATCCTACGTGGGGAGAGAGGAAGGAGGGAAGCAGAGGTGTGGGGATGCCAAGATTCCATAAAGAGTTGAGCAGCTGAAAAAATTGACTTTAGATGGATGTAACACTGTGTGAAATTGTGGCTAAAATTAATGTGGTTCAGGCCACAAAAATCAACAAACTCCTCTGCTAAATGAAAACCAAATAACTGAGGATCAGAGTTCAAGAAATCTGCCAATTTTAGAGGAACACAGCTAAGCAAAATGCCAAAATAAAATGTATACCACAGTTTGAAAATGAATACAAAGGTACTCAGCAGGCCAGTAGAAGATTCTATACCAAGAAACACTTCAGATAGAAATACACCAAATAAAAAGAAAATGGAATAATCTTTTAAAAATTATGACATGAAACATGACCTAGTGACGTGAGCCAGATTAGGAAGAAACTAAACGTCAAATTCTCAATAGCGTCATTTTGACCAGAGCTCCCACTGTCTTCAGAGGGAAAAATGAGGAGCAAAAAGATAAATGGAACACAGAATGGAACTATAAACTGGGAGCTCATCAGAGACCAAACTAAGTATTTTCAGTTTAAAGATTCAACCAGAAATTTTATAAACCTAGAACACAACTAGTTTAACAATAAAATAAGCCTGATATCATGTGAGTAAAAAAGAGCAAATTTATATTTCTGAACTTATTTTTTTAATACTTCTAGGATACTACAACTCATTCTGTGAACCACAGCTGCTACAGTACCCTTCATGGTGTGACAAAAGTTAGGCAATTCTGATATGTGAGCAATCTCTCTTCCCTAGAATTTACTTATAACTTAATGAAGAGTTATTAAGTTATAAATAATTTATACCTTAAATTAAATCCTCCATTCAAGCACCCCAACTTCTTTGGAACTATCTGTTTCTCAGCATTCTGAATCCAAAAGTAATTGTTTTCTAGAAATACTACAGAGGAATCATTTATTCCTGATTACAAACTTTAATAAACCTAGTAGTATTTTACTCTAACCTTGTTTCTTGTTCAAGGGACTGAAGAATTCCATGTCCCATTTAAATAATCAGAGAACAAACAGAAGACAGGTGACATACACCAGAGCACATTGTAAGCTGCAGAACATTATTTACATTTAGGTTATTAAATTATATGAGGCCTTTATGCCATGGTTACATCCAACACACCTTTTTGAGGTGTTCTGAGTAATGTTAGTAAATATGCTTATAAGAAAAAGGGGTATGTACTGGAATAAGGGTGAAATCAAAGCAAATTGATTGTCAGCACAGGTAATTTATCAGCCTTTTGATTTCTGAAAGTCAATTAAAAAACTGGCGTGTACACATTGTGAACAAAAGGAACAAATACAAAAACATTATCTTCTTATATATTGTTACTCCAATAAACTTCATTTTTAAAAATCAAATGAAAACATAATATTGGGCTCTTTGGTGAACTAGCTAAAAGTGAAACTGTGATTGTGTGGGAAAAAACAGATATCAATAATAGAGAAAATGAGAAAAGAAATGACTCCAAAGGGTAAATCATAACTTACTTGGTTGTGTCTGATAAGATACACCACAGAAACTCATGTGGAAATTAAAACGATAGTTTTACAATGATTCTGAGACAGAAGCAAACCATTTTAAGCTTCATATTCCAGAAATGTATTTACATGTCAAGTGCTAGGAATAAGATTTACCACAATTGATGAAGAAAAACAAAAAAGTAAAAAGTCATTTACAAGTGTTTAGCGGTAATAATCCAGCTTTACTATAAGTGATAATATGCTTGCTTTGTTGGTAAATGTTCTAAAGCAAACAGCGTAATTTTCATGACAGAAGAGGAAGTTAGTCAGTGATTATAATCATAATAATTTTATTCTCTAAGGAAAAATTACTATAACTGAAGAAAATGCTAGATTTCTATTTTATATGACAATATTAAAATCCTTTTAAAAATAAAAAAGAGAAACATATACATTTTGACATATTGAACAGTTTGAATATACAGAAGGCAACACTAATGACTATGAAGGAGCAAATGATAGTTCATTTGAAGTAAAAGATAAAACCAGGGAGTTATGGGCCACTTAGCTTAACCTTTGTGGCTAAAAAGCTACTGACCCTGTTTTTATTGGAAGAAGCCTAAAGTTTCATGGCGACCAGGAACTTAAATAAGATGGCTTTCAAATCTGCAGTATTACAAATTTCTCTGAAGTTTCTGAAGATACAACCGCATACAGTAAGAGAAAAGAGGCGGGCATTATCTAGGTTTCCATGACACACATCAAGAGATACCACAGAGATAAGATGAACTACTTATGGAAATGAACTAGGTAAAATATTAAGACACTAATAAAATAGATGGCTTGATATGAGAACTACATCTTTAAATTCACAACAAAGTAATCTCCACCAGATCATCAGGCTACAGGTATTAAAAAACCACCATGAGTAAATCTAATGAAAATATTCCATTCCTCAAGTGCTTAAATTTTCTTTTCCATTAGTGGTGGCTGTTTCTAAATTTTGCTATAAGTTTGTTTAATTTAGATTTCGCACAAAAGCCTAAGTTGTACATTTTAATTATAAAATATCTTAAATAAAATGTTTATGATTTTCATTTAAGAGGTCAATTTAAATAAATTTTTGGAAATGTGCTTTAACTTCACAAAAAATGTTATTGTCTAAAATTTTACATATGTCTCCTTTCCCCCAATTGACCCCACCCTCCCAGCCTTTCCCACCCTGGGCAAGCCTTCACGGCCCAGTGTCTATGTCCACTGGTTATGCTAATATGCACAAGTACAAGTCCTCTGGTTGTTCTCTATGCGCATCCCTCCTCCCCACATCCCCTACCATTTGTCTCTGGATCTATTCTTGTTCATCAAGTCATGCTGATCATTATATCTAAAATATGAGTGAGGTCATGTGATATTTAAGGGTATAGATAAGAATTTTATTTAATTATAGCTAAGTCCTCTCAGCAAACTGAATATTTTTTTCTTTTTAAAATTTATTTTCCCTTTATTGATTAAGGTATTACATATGTGTCCTTATCCTTCCATTGCCTTTCCCATCTCACTCCCATTCATGTCCTCACCCCCCTGGTGTCTGTGTCCATTGGTTATGCTTATATGCATGTATACAAGTTCTTTCGTTGATCTCCGTGCTTTAACTTTTTAGAAATCTGTTCTAAAATTCTAATTGTATTAAAACAACAAAGTTGAATATTGTGGTGGCTAAAAGTTTTATTTGGTTTGAAAACTATGATTCACACTGAAAAGTAGCTATCAATCTTCAAAGCAAGAAATCTGATTCCAAGAAATTCTGATTTCTATTAACAAAAAAATTCATATCATATATATTTTACATCATTTTACTTCATGAATATCTGAATATGTAAGGAACAGCTGCTTGCCATTACTGAACTAAGAAATTTCGGTTGGTTGAAATTAATGATCTACACCATCTGGTTTGAAACACAAAGCAGTATTTCATAACTACTGTAAAGTTCAGTTAGGAAGAAATCTATTTGATTTTCAAAGTAAAGTATCAATTTTCTAGGATTCAAATAACTATATGAAATACAAAAATAATGCAGTGTTTATGGGCAATTTGCACAATACACAATTATGAATACACATGAATCAATACATAGTAGTAAAAAGGTGAGCCATTAATTTAGATATAATTACTTTCATGCTTTTTATTTCTAACCTGCTACAGATCTTAATTAGAAATCCTTTCCTTCCACTCGTCAACTAAATGACTTCAATGAAGTAATATTAATACTGGCAACTGTGAAACACATTAAAAAGCCAAAATATGGAAAAACTTACCAATCTTTGTGCCAAACTCATCCCTGGAAAAAGGCAGTATGGCAGAATCAACAAGGTTATAACATATGTAAGATTTACCTTGAAAACACTAGCCAAGTGTAGAAGGAAAAAACTATTGCTATAAAGTATCTACATCATCCCAACCAATAAGAGTCATCAAATCATTTACTACTTTGAAAATAAAGAAAAACCATGGCAAAAATAGAGTTTTAAAATGAAATACAGAGAAAACAAAACGTATGTTAGTAAGTTATACATTCAAATAAATAAAAATACATATTACATTTTCAAACAGAAGTCAGAAGTCCTGAAGATATCATTTTAAGTTATACATTCTAGAATGTAATCAATTAAGATAAATTAATTTTCCTGGCCATGACCTTTTATACTGAGATCACATAATAAAAAAGCAATTATTTTGGAAAAAATAACAGTGAGTTATTAGGTTTGCCTGGTGAGTATTGATGCTAATGTCTGAAATGATTAGCAGAAGACGTTTATACTCTAAAAGAAGTTCTTACAAAGTTTGGGAATGAGCAAGGCTGGCAGATCAAACTAACATGCAGACAACTGGTTACCATCTTACCTGAGCTGTAGAAAAGGTCAGGTCTTTCAAGAATATCTCCTTCATGGATGTAAGGCTCAATTCGATCATCGCCATACAGATATTGCTCACTTTCATCCATCTGACGGCTCTCCACCATTTCCAGCCACTGAGAGTTATGCCAGCGGAACTTTTCACTCTGAATTTTCTTAGCCCATTCTTCATCATATTCCTATCAAAAACAAACAGTCAATTATTACTACGTAAGCCGATGAAGGAACTTCTTTGACTTTCAGATAACAGTACTTTCATCTTGTGAGAATTTTTTGGGGTGGGGAAGCTTTTCATTTGGGTCAGAGGAAACATTTAAAATACCTTTTCAGAATTATTTTATGTAATAATCAATAAAAATCAATTTTCTCTTTGGATTACCGGTTGCTAATGGCAATGTCAAAAATTGGAAAATCTTAAATTTCACAAATTCTTTATCACTAGACCTAGGTAAGTAATCAGACTCCAGCTTTCAAAGAGTTTTGTGGTTATACTTATCTGTAGCACTAATGACAGGTGGTGAAGCATTGAAATTACATCTTTTGCTGTCTTTTTGTTTACAGTAACAGTTTTCATTAGGAATAAAAGGCACCAAAGTTTTAAAGCAGTAAAGTATTTCTCCTACTACTGAAATGGTTACTCTGGAAAACAAAACAATGTTTTCTTATTTAGTCATAATTATGTCTTTATATGTCTATCTTCTGCTTCAGCCATGAATTCCTAAGGAGTGAGACTGCCTTATTCACTGCTGTACCTGTAATACTTGTTCACAGAAAACACTGTGGTGAATGTTTTAAAGGAAAAAAGGCAAGTTATTATAAACTACAGCTGCAGTTATCTAGTTTACAGCTCTTTCCACAGATTATGGCTACTTCTGACTAATGTATTCACTTAACACTTAGTGGACAGTACCATTGATGGCATAGATGGAACAAAAAGGATTCAGATATTTCTTATCCTCATACTAGAGTTCTTAGTTTTAAATTCCTCTGTTACCTCTTTGATATATTTTTTTAATAGTCATCTTGAAAGGAGTTGGAAAGGTGCCAGCTAACAGTACAGTCCTCCAATAGTCAACAGAAATTATGATAACAGAGGTAGACCAAATATACATTTTAGTCAAATTATTGAGCAATTTTCATCCAAAATTGAGGCTCAAGTCAAAAATTGTCATCATAAAATGAATTTCTGGGATGTAAGAATAATCTGAAGTTTTATAATGAAGGTAATTATTATTTTCATATTAATAATTTACCTGTTAATTTTTTAAAAAAGTTTCACAGTATCACAAAATCTTTTAGTGGTGTCAGCTTTCAGACTCTCACCTTTGAAATTATATAAATGCTCTTTTACAACTGAGGTTGGTGGAGGTAGGAGATATTCTGGGCTATGGTACCGCTAATGGTAACTTGGCCACTGAATTATTAAACGTTTCTTCTAATAGTTTTCTATTATTATCCTTAATAGCTGTCAATTTATTTCCAAATATAATTATTTAAAATTAAATTATATAAAAGTAGAGCTATGATAAACATTATTATATTTTACTCTAAAAATAATAAACACTTACTAATTCAAATGTTATAATTTCAATACTTAAATCACTGAAGGAGATTTTTTATTTGGAGTTATATTTTTAATGCTAACCTATATTTGAAATTAACAATTTATATATAAACAATACATCCTAAATCCAAATGCCATGTCTTGTTGGCATGGTTACAGTAATTAATACAATCAATTAAACAACCATTCAATTGTTGATCACACATAAGTTGCTCTGATAAAATGAAAAAATGTAGACAAAGCATTTAGAAAACTCGTAAACATATTGAAAACTTAATGTTCACTGTTACCGTTAATTAGTTGAAGTAACAGCTCTCTGAGCTAGGTACTATCCTTAATGTCATTTTACAAATGAGAAAATGAGGCTCAGAACATTGAAGTAACTTTGGGCAGCATAAATGTTAAGAAGGCAGTTAAACAGAGAATAAATGAACATGTGGCAGGATCACTGTAGAACGGATTCTTCAGTGAATGCATAGAAAAATGCCTTCCAAGGTCAACTTTCAGCTCTAAGATTTTTATGAAGGGGTCGGATTGTTGACGAAGCAAGTAGCTTCTGGTGTGGTAAGTATATTACACACTGTGTTCTCAATCATGTTCTCTTGACCTGGCCACACATAGGAGGGTGTTAGGGAAAAAGGGAATTGAAAAAAATACCAGCACAGAAATGTTACAAGTAGTTTCTTTTTTTTTTCTTTCTTTTTTTTTTCAATATCTTGCTCTCTCTCTTCTTCTGGCACCCCTATAATTCTGATGTTGGTATGCTTGAAGTTGTCGCAGAGGTTCCTTACACTATCTTCATATTTTTGGATTCTTTTTTCTGTTCCTGTTGGGTGTTTTTTGTTTCTTCATATTTCAAATCTTTGACTTGATTCTTGCAATCCTCTAATCTGCTGTTAGGTCTCTGTATAATATTTTTTATTTCATTCAGTGTATGCTTAATTTCTAGTTGGTCCTTTTTCATATCCTTGAGGGTCTCACTAAATATATTGGCCTTTTCTAGGAAATTCTTGAAAAACCTTATAACCGTGGTTCTGAATTCTATATCCAGTCTTTTGCTTTCCTCTAATTCTTTCATTTGTGACCTGTTTCTTTGTCTCTGCATTTTGGTTGCCTCCTGAATTGATAGAATGGCTTTGTGTGCTAGGACCAGTAGCTCTGCCTCCTCAGTTACCTGAGGTGGACACTCTTGGTGCACTCCTTTGTGGACTGTGTGCACAGTCTTGTTGTAGTTAAGCCTTGATTGTTGGTATCACTGGGAGGATTTGACCTCCAGGGCAATTGGCTGTGAGGATCAGTTGTGTCTACGATGCAAGAATTTCTGTGCTGGAGACTCCTTATGAGATAAGATTTTGCTTCAGTGGGGCTTTGGTGCTCACTGAATCTGCCTCCTGAGTGTGTCCCTTATGTGTCTGAGTTGTTGTAATCTGGATGGTCCCACTCTGACCCCTTGGTACACCGACTCTTGGATCTCCAAGGAGGTGCTAATTTAGCCTCTGCCTGAGGCTACTGAGCAGGAGCTACAGAGAGACCTGCAGATTCCTCTTCTTTGTTTGGGTTTTGGAGGTGCCCAGATGAGGCCCAGCTGTGAAGCAATGCAAGCTGCTGTGGAGCCTTGGGCCTTCGTTTGGATGTCTGGGTCTCACTGACTCAGCTGCAGTTTGTCAGGTAAGTTTAGAATTCAAAGGACCCAGCCATCCAAATGCAAAAGCCTCTGCGCTCAGCTTGGATCGGGCAGAATTCCAGGGTGGAGCAACGAGCAATGGCTTCATGGGTGGGATCTCAGGATGGAGCAAACAGCTATGGCTACCCATCAGCCCTGCTCTAAAAGGCCCCCCAGGTCTTCAGTGTTCTGCAGTAATTGCTGCAAGCACCTCTAAGAGAAAGCTGCCCTGAGTTTCACCCTGTATGAGTCTGGGTCCCCAGAGTATCGCCCAGAACTGGAGTTCAGAGAGGTCAGGAGCTTTTGTCCCTCCCAACTGAGAAAGCCAGCCACGCGTTCAGCTGCCAGTCCTCTCTGTGCCTCTGTCCCTCTGCCTCTGCAGCCCCTGTGAGTTTCAGTGTGCTTTTCTCTTTCCTTCTAGTTGTAGAATTTCCACTCAGTCAGCCTTCCTGTGGTTCTGGATGATGTTCGTTTTGTCTTTTATTTGTAGTTTTGAAATTGTTCTGTGAGGCAGCAGTTTAGGTGTTTAGCTATGCCGCCATCTTGGTTTCTTTACAAGTAGTTTCATTGGCTACAGATTTTAGTAGATCACTTTGGTTCTCCAAAATTAAATAAAATACTAAGTGGTGCTAATTATGCAATATGAATACTGTGATTAGCTTTAAAATAATTTAGCCCAAATGCTAAATATAACTTTGAATCTATTCAAAGTATATGACTTCAAAAGTACAGTATATTTTTTTGGTTCCTTATGTGGCAAAGTTAGCTGCAAAGAAATATTACTGTCATATTACAAGTGGCCAGAAAATTTAAGAATGATCACATATACACTTGTAGAAGAAAAGGATGAACTTACTATCCATTAAGGTAAATAATTTAATGCAAAACAAAAAGCAAAATGATATTTTGGGCAAGAAATTCTAACTGGCCTTTTTTCTAAAAGATAAGTTAGTTATAAGTCACCAAAACTCCCAGGATATGCCTTATAATACCAAAAAATCCTATGAAATCTACATTAAATATTGGAACTAATTTAAGTGATATTGTTTCTTTTATGGATACTAGCTTGTTTCATTTGACATGAGGTATAAAACTAACTTTTCATTTTGGTAGAAAAACTTAAAAATCTGGTTATCTGAATGAAGAAGTATTCAAGGATGATAAAAGAAAAATACATAATTTGACTGTTTTATTATAATTTAAGTTCAAGCATTTGGATTTAGATTTCTCGTTTAAGAACAGTAGTTAAAACCCAGTCAAGTGCCCTGGCCCTGGTGGCTCAGTGTTAGAGCATCAGCCTGGACATTGAAGGGTTGAGGGTTCAATTCCCCTCAAGTGTATGCAGTAGGTTCATTCCCCGACCCCAGAGGTACCTTCAGGAGGCAACCAATTGATGTCTCTCTCTCACATTGATCTTTCCTTTCTCTCTCTTTCGCTTAAAATAAAAAATCAATGGAAAAAATATCCTCGGGTTAGTATTAACAACAAAAAACCCCCAGTCAAGAGCCCAAAGCCTATAAAATACAGGGTTTGCTATTCTATTAAGAGTAAAACTTGCCTCTTTACTAATAACTATGAAATGTCAAAGGTAGGTATAATTCAAAAAGTAAATATTTAAACCACATATCTATAAAGTGTTCTTAGTAAGTAATGCTGTGCACATACATACACACACATAAACTCATGCTTATTCTAAGAGTTATCATCTTACACCTTTCTCGTAAAATTGTACTATTGTAATTTAATAATAAAATATATTTAATAAATTTAGAAATGTGTAATAAAGATGTTATTTTCTTGACAAATAGCCTTTCTAATTAAGCCTTCTTATTGCCTCTCAGGCTTACAGCAATGTTCTTAATAAACCTACACATGCATACCCGAGTTTTCAAATAAAGACTACCTGCACTCCATGCAAACACAGAAACCAAATGAGCACAGTCTGGCATCAATGGCAAAATCATAGTTTCTTTGTGTTTCAGAGTCTGAATTTAAGTTTATTAATAATATGACATGGTATAATGCAAAGAACATTGGGTTAGAAGACCTGGGTCCTGATTCTGGCTCTGATACTAAGAGAGGTATGTAACCTTCTAAGATATTAAGGTATTTTAATATATTTTGGCTCAGAGTCTTCATTTATAAAATGAAATAAATCTAAGATTTACACAACTTGTAACATTTTATAAATAAAAATCTGTGATTAATACCATTACTTCATAAAGTCGTTGAAGTAATTATTCCCCCAAACTGAAGAATACTGGTAGTATAAGTTTATTTTAAAAAGTTAAATGGCAACTCTAAATGAATATCCAGTGTCAAAAATGTAATAAACTCAATATATATCAATTAAACCTAATCCCTTTAACCTCCCTGCTCCAAATCTCCAACAGCACCCCTCGTTATAGAAAGTACCTATGAAAATTGAGGGGTGTCATAGCTAAGCCACAGCTAAGACGTACAAAATATATCAAGTCATTGTGGAAATACTCTAGGAATATATAGAATATCCCCAAAAAGTTATACACACACTCTGAATAATTATAAAGGCAGTGTTCATTAAAATACATTTCATTATCAAAATTGAGCTATCAGCTATTACAATGTGTTTATATTTTTGGGGGATACCTATAGTTGTTTCTTCTTAGTTTTGGAATGCTTCTTTTCACAAGGAGTGTAGCCTTATAGCCACACTTTGAGACTCGAGTTTGTCTGATATTTAAAGGTACACAACACCATGTCTTTTATTTTCTTCATAGCTCCTGACATCATGATCTTAAGGCTCAGTTTCCATAAATTCTAAAGTGTCATGAAGAACTTATGGTTTGACTTTCTATGGAATGTGCCATCCTTTTTGAAGTCCTATATTGTTGTTTACTACTTAACCCCTGAAACAGTATGAAGCCTTAGCCTATTATCAGAGCCTGTTCACTATCAGGAAAACTCTGTCACTGGTTTCCGTCACACCTTGTATCTGATTAACACAATACAGGATAACATAGAGCTACATAGATCTGTTCTGTGTCCTAAAATTCTTGATGGAAAACAGACTTTCCTTTCTCCTTTAATGTGGCAGCCTCCTAAGTGAGAATGTAATATGGTTTATTTAATACAATTCTTCATACTAAATTAAAGTAGATCTAGAGTAATTCAGTTGCTCATTAAGGTTAAGTTAGTAGCTGCTAAAAAGATGCCCTTTTTATCTTAGAAATGACTTCTCCCAATGACATGTATGTGACACGTATATGTAAATACACATGATTAAATAGGTACATAATAGAGATAGTGACTTTATGCACATACTACCTATTTTGCAATAGTATTATTCCCACTGCTGCCCTTTAATCTTGACTATGGATGGCATTTCCTAACCAGACTTCACAGCAGAATTATCTTTTCAATCTCTGTTTAAAGCACTGAGGGGCTCATATGTGGAATATCACTTTAAATATTATATCCAGTCAGACCACAAAAGAAGATATAACTGTACAGAATGTAGTTAAGCAAGAAATCATGATTCTTGCCCTAGTCAGTTCAGTGGATAGAGTGTCGGCCTGCGGACTGAAAGGTGCCAGGTTCAATTCCAGCCAAGAGCACGTGCCTGGCTTTCGGGCTCAATCTCCAGTAGGGGGTGTGCTGGAGACAGTCAATTAATGATTCTCTCTCATCGTTGATGTTTCTATCTCTCTGTCCCTCTCCGTTCCTCTTTAAAAGTCAATAAAAAAAATTAAAACCATGATTCTTATCTTTCATACTATGCTTGGTTCCTTTTATTTTTTAAAAATATATTTTATTGATTTTTTTACAGTGAGTAGGGAGTTAGAGAGTTAGAAACATCGATGAGAAACATCGATCAGCTGCCTCTTGCACACCCCCTACTAAGGATGTGCCGCAACCAAGGTACATGCCCTTGACCAGAATTAAATCTGGGACCCTTCAGTTTGCAGGCCAATGCTCTACCCACTGAGCCAAACCAGTTAGGGCTGCTTGGGTTCTTTTCAGTTCAACAGTTGCCAATTAAAAAAAAAATCAGTAAAGTCACATGCATAGGAATGGCAGGGATATACACACATTCATATATACATACAAACATATATACATACATACACACACACGCACGCACACACACTGAGTGGCCATATTATTATGATCTCTAAACGCATAATAATCTGGCCACTCAGTGTATATCCTATATAATAAAAGGCTAATATGCAAATCGTCCCCTCGACCAGGAGTTCGACTAGAGGCAGGCTGGCCAACCGCCCATGTCCCCTCCTCCTGGCCAGGCTGGTTGGACCCCACTCATGCACGAATTCATGCTCCAGGCCTCTAATATATACATATACACTGAGTGGCCAGATTATTATGCTTTCAGAGATTATAATAATCTGGCCAATCAGTGTGTGTGTGTGTGTGTGTGTGTGTGTGTGTGTGTGTATAAAATATACAGTAGGTCCTCACTTAATGTCATAATAAACCAACTATACTGTAGTTTAATGGATATATTTAAAGTGATATTGCACATATGATCTGGTGTGTGTGTGTGTGTGTGTGTGTGTGCGCGCATGTGTGTAAATTCTAAAAAGCTGGGAAAAATATCCTAAATGTCTGCCTTTCACATTTATGCAATGTAAAAATGAACTCCAAAAGAGGGCTAGCCAAACTTATATAATTAAAACCACTTTGATTGTATGAAACTGAAACATAAAAGTCAAACTTACAAATATGAAAAATTAAAATTTGCCAGGATTGTGAAACAAGGAAGAACCAACTCCACTTACTGTAGAAAGAATATCTTAGAAGTTTCTGTCAACAACTAACTTAGAAGTCTGTTTTGTCCCTATAACCAACCTGCAAGTCAATTAACAGTGACTACTGTCTACTCATTTTACCCAATTCCTACCCACTCGCTGCTTTTGAAAGGCTGTCCTGAAATAACCTGACTTCTAATGCTAATCTTTCTATTGCTATGAAGCTTCCTCTATAACTTCCCTTTTAAAGATGTAGAGGCATTTTTAAAATGCTGTCAAAGATTATCAATAAACATAGCTTTTCTGTTTGACACAAGCTTTCCCGGTCATTTTTGTGGAGACCATAACAATTGAGGTCTTAGAGGTTACATGTAAACCTACATTGATTAACTCTCATTTCAATACACCAGTCTTATTTAATGATTTTGTCTATCCTGGAATGAAGATAGCACCTTGTTTTCTAAGTTTAAAATACTGGAACTACATTCCTTTTTCTGTGAACATCCTGTAGCCACAATGTGCCACTGGTATGGAACAGGTATGGGCAGAGCTATGCAGTTGTACTGCTCCCGGAAGGCCAGCTCACATCTAGAACACTCGTGTTCTGTAGAGTCCCAATGATAAACTTTTACATTTTAGGGACTTTATGTTACGGAGCTTTGTAGTCCCAGTGTCTATCTTAGTGTCTGGAACACAGTATGTGATTTATAAACACATATTGCATGTATGAAAACCTAGTAAAGTCAGGGGAGGAATTCACTTGGCAACTGGGGAAGAATTTATGTGCTTCTCAAATACTTCAAAGTTGAGGAAGCTCTGAAGTGTAAAAATCTATCTGGGTTTTTAAGAACTCTCTATGTGTGGAGGGTTTTGTTCTTCCCTTCAAGATGCCCAAAGCTTGGAAGAGAAAAGGCAACAGTCTACTTCCATAGAATCCTCTTTGAAGATCAAGAAGCTGTTAGGCCACTCTCTCATTGCCTCCCTGCTCTCCTCAGAAACTAGCCTATTCTCTGCCTCATGCAACTACATGTAAGGCCTAGTCAGACAGGCGACAACTTGCTGATGAGGCCACAGAGACCGCACCACCAAATATGTAATGCTCCATGGTACAAAGACTACTACCACCACATCTGTTTCAGTTCACCAATTCAGGGCTTGGGCCCAAATATATTAAACAAATCATCACCAACATAACATTTCCATAATTTGGGGGACAAGTACTTAATTGTAGTAGGCATATTTCCTTAGCGGTTGTAAGGCATCTAATTTTTCTTATTCTACACTGTCTGTCTTAAGTAAAAAAGAAGTCTGTTTTCTTAAAGATAAGTTGCTTTAAGATATAAAATTCCATTTTGGGGTATTTTTTATTAGTTTAGGACATGCTGAGATACTAGGAAATCAAAATCTAAAGGTAAAACTAGTCTTAAGAGATCATCCACTTCCATGCTAGGCAGTTGATTATTTGGTTCTTACTGATGTAACTGGACAGAGACTTCACATTCTCCCTGACAGCCCATTTCTAGTGTTTCATCATTGTTGCTGTGCCTAATCAAAGTCTCCCCTGTTTCAAATTAAGTCAATTTCCTCTTGTTTTGCTCTTGAAAAAGATTCGGGACAAGCAAATAGACCATGAGTCCTGATCAGTAATAGAGGCTGGGCTCAAAGAACTAAAGACTGGCAGCTATGTCTCAGGTGGCTTGAGAAGCTGTCTTTTTACTGATGCATTAAAATGTCCCCTCCTCAAATTTCTCCCAAATACAGAGGTCCCGGGAGCTAGGAGTGTAACTGTTGTCTGAGGTTAGCTGATAAATTGAGTTCAAACCCAATAAATTACCACAGTTCAGAACACGAGTAACTGAACAGATGAGGCATTTCTGTACTGGAAAAGGCTGCTCCCTCTTTAAGACACTCTCCTAACCAGGTCTTTCAGCTAATTGCCCTATTCAATTAATTGTTTTGATATGAAGTTTTAAGATGCAAATTCAGCCATTTGCAGGATAACCTTAAACTACTAATAGTAATATGTCTGACAAAAATATATACTCCAAGTAATATCCCACATTTAAAATCCAAACAGTGAACAGATTATCTTCCCATACCATTTTAAATAGTCTACTTATCTGTATTAAAAAAAGTAATATGATCCACAGATTTAGTTTACTTATAAATTTAACTAGGTCTGAGTTTTGGTCTAGTCTGGAAAGAGCCTATTGAGCGACTATCATGGGGGTGATGCTTTATATACATCTTCTCCATTCCTTACAGTAATTTTCTTATCCTCAGGAGTCACTGTAAGTGAATCTTCACAAAGTTAAATAAATTTGTGAGATTATTCAGTAGGTGGGGGCACTTGAGTCAGTTGTATTCTAGATGCAATGTCAACAAGACCAAGCTGCCACTTCACAGAGGTCAAAAGTTAAAACCAGAATCCAACCCAACTGAGGAGAAAAATGTTTGAGAAGGAACTGCTCCCACTGGTGCCGTTCCCAACTATTAAGCTCAAACTGAACCAGGGCCTTGAGTCTTATAGGTGTATAACAGAAAAAGGAAAAGAAACCTCCTCCCAGCAGAACGTGGCAGTTTCCAGAGCTGGTGGTCTTCTATGAGCTGCACTGGATAACCTCTCTTCTAAAAGATTCAGCTATGAACTGACTCACTTGAGCGGCACAGCAAGACTTCAAATCACATAAATAATTCATGCATGCATCTTCAGATTACTTGTTCATAATTTTTAAAAACTGATTCAAGTGATCGACAGCATCATAGAGAGCCTTATATAGTAGCTGATCTACCACCATTTCAATTTGCTGATACTTCCTTGGTCTAACAACTGGTCACTATGATGCACACTCACCACCAGGGGCAGATGCTCAACGCAGCAGCTGCCTCCTGGTGGTCAGGGCATCAACCCACAGGGAGAGCGCTGCTCAGCCAAGAACAGCTCAGTGAGGAGCTGGCAGTGGTGGAATCTTCTCCAGCCTCTGTAGCGGTGCTAAGGAGCCTAAGCTGTCAGTCAGACATCCCCTGAGGGCTCCAGGCCAGGCTGAGGGACCCTAATGAATTTTGTGCACTGGGCCTCTAGTATATAATAATGACATCAGTGATCTAGTAGAAAAAAGTATGAGTCATGAAATTGTTCTCTAGGGGTAATAAGTAGTCTCTATTCATAAATCCTGTGACCAGTGGCCCACATGTATGAAACATCCTGGTAAAACACAGCTTTAACATTAAAATTTCCCTATTGTAATTTAGAGATCAAAGCTAAAATTTCAATGTATTCATTTAGTTTTAAACCAATAATGATATCATCAGTCAAATCCAAAGAGCAGATGATATAAAATAAGATGAATTTCTGAAATAAAATATGAAAAACTGACAAAAAGTATCTGCTGGTGGTTGTCCAATATCATAATGAGATCACTAGCAGAAATGTCAACTCAGAAAATTTGTTAAAGAACTTTAAATAATATTCTGATACTTAAGTTTAATTCTGAAAACTACGGAATAGTCTATATTCAAAAAACTTTTTACAGGGTGAGCCAAAATAAAAATATAAATATAGTTCAAAGAAGGAAGCAAGCAGTTCACGTGTAGCACTATCTGTCATATGTGAAAAAAAAAATTAAAGTAATCTGGTATGTGGCACATCCCAAGCATCAAAAGGTTGCCAGTTCAATTCCTAGTCAGGACACATGCCAGGTTGCTGGTTTGGTCCCGAGTGGGGACGAGTGTGGGAGGCAATCAATTGATGTTTCTTTCTCTCCCTTCCCTCTACCCTCCCTCCCTAAAATCAATAAAAACGTATTAAAAAAAAGGTAAGAACCAAAAGTCTTAAAGCTGTTCTAAAAATGAATTTTTTATCACTGTTTTTCTGAGATTTACCAAAAGACAAATTTGTTTTTTCACTGAATGCAATGTTCTAAATAGGTGTACTATGTTTTTCTCCCCAAATGAAGGCTATTATAATTTGTGTAGAAAGATAAATTACTTACCGCTATAATATCTAATGTATTATCACAGACTTTACGGATTTCATTATTTTTATCATGCATCAGATCTATGAGATAGGCTGGAGCTTCTGAATAAAGTGGTTAAAGAGAATGACATTTGAGACTGAAGCTATTCAATCCTATTAGAAAATCTCACATTTCACAAAATTCAAATAACTTGCAATTTAACTGCAAATTTTAAAATAAAATCATTAATACAAGATGGCCAGAAACATTTTATATTTCATTTGTTTAAAAAATAAGAATGAGAAAGAAAGAAAAAAAACTACCTAAAAATGGGTAAGAAAAACAGTCAGTAAATTTTAGAAAGTACCATATTTTTGAAAACATGAAAACAGCTAAAAAGGCAGCTCTACAGCTGTGTAGCTATAAAAGCTTTCTTGATCTAACTGGCCCTGCTAAAAGTCTAGGGAGTGAATTTCACAGCAAAAGAGCAACAGAAAAGAATCAGACTCAAATTTCATATATGGTTATTATAAAAAAAAGAAAAAAGATTTTTACATAAAAAATAAAAACTGCGATTCAATATCCCAAAAAGAGATAAAATAATTAGAGAAAACAACAGTATATGAAAGAATATATGTCAGAATTAGAAAAGTGAATTAATTCAGGAATGAAATAAAAATAAAAATCACTTAAGGTATAAAAACAACTAAATGTATAACAGCACACGAGTAAATAAAAATAATAGATAAAACTTTAGGGGAAGTAGAAAGTAAAAAGAAAGAAAAAAATTAAAAATTAAAGAATAAATGAAAAGAGAGAACAATTAGAAACAGATATTAAAAGTAGGCAAAAATGATCCAACATAACAAATATCAAGAAGACAACCAAAGCAATAGGACAGGACAAATAATAAAAACTATAATTCAAGAATACTTTCCTGAAATAGAAAAAAAAAATAAGACAAAACTACATACTGAAAGAACACACTTGCATACTTGGAAAAATCAAGCAAGGATGATAAATACCAAGTCAAGTTCTAATACAACTACTTGGCTTTAAAGAAATAGAAAACACTCCTTTGGCCTTCCTGGCAAAAAGACTAACTCACTTAGGATGGAAACAAGATTGTATGTTCAAGGAGATTAAGAAGTGTATCCAAAGTCCTGAAGCTAGTAAGTAGTAAAAGGTAATTAAAAATGACCTTTATGATTATGTGATTATAATACTTCTTAAGCTACACCATATTATGCTTCCATGAAGAATAGCTTGCCTTATAAATGTATCTCAGAGTTTGATATTTTCCACATTATTTGAATATTTGCAAGAAAAAACACCTGAAGATGCATTTCTTAATATATGAAATGTCATTATTTGTTGTAAATATTGAAAGGATACGTGTTTCTTTAATTATGACATCTCTCGTGGCTTGGTGGAAAACCATCTGATAGAAGACATAAATTATCTGGCACACAAATTCATCATCTTCTTGTTGAGCTGAAGGAAACAGAAAACTTTCAATAAAAAAATTCTATGTTTATATACAAATTAAAAAACACTGAAAAAAAAAAACCCTAAAAGTGTCATGGAGACTAATAAAAGACAACTGGTTTAAATTATTGATAATATATGAGTGGCACATGTCATTTATGTCTTAGATGTTTTTCTAAATTACATGATGATAACTGAGAAAATTCTTAAAATACGTTTTCAAAAGTTATAGTAAATTTGGTTGAAATTAAATAGGTTAAATTACTCTGGAATACAAAGATAAAAAAAAAGATTTTGAAAAAGAAATTATATTATATCTGAGTTTAAACCAGATTACATGAGATTACTTATCTCAAAAGCCCAAGTTGGACAAACTGAGGCACAAGATTATTTTAAGAGAATAGTAACAGTGCCTTTTGCTAGTTTTCATTGTATTTTGCCAGCAGATATGAAGAAATTGATTAAATTAGCTATGATGTAAAAGGGCAACACATCTCCACTTGTTTTATTTCTTGTCCATGATAAGAATTCTGTAAACAACTCTAATTTTGAAATAAATTTGGTCCTATTTTCTTCACCAGGAACCAAATAGGCTGATAGCTGGATCTTGGACTTCTCAGTCTCCAGAAATACCTATTGTTTAAGACAATTAGCCTGTGGAACTTAGTTAATGGCCACCTGAGCAGGCTAATATAAGGCCCCCGAAAATGTGACACTAATAAAATAATATTAGATTCAGACAAATTTTGTGTTCAATATGAGAACCAAAAAAACCATTAAGAGGAATACAAGGGGAAGGGAAAGGCTGCACCTAGGCCTCCACTGTCCATTCTTGTAACCATAGCCATTGTGGCTGATTAAATTAAAATGTAATAGAATTAAAATTCCAGTTCACACAATAGCTACTTGTGATGGACAGCATAGACAGAAAATATTCTCTTCACTGAAGAAAGTTTAAAGAACAATACTATGTCTAGATCTAGGGGGGGTTATGATAATCAGAATTAATTTCTAAATAAACTTTCCTGATTAGAAATAAAAATATTAAAAAGGATTTGGACAACATAGGATATACAAATACAAAGTTCAACAGGAAGAAGAAATGACGGAATATTAGTTGTTCAAGGCTGATGAGAGGAAGGCAATGTTTAAAATGGTCCTGAATTTCTTTTTTTTAAAAAGAAATTTATCTTTATTAAAGTATTACAGATGTCTCCCCTTTTCCCCATTGACTCCGTCCACCCTACACCTGTCCTGGTTAGGAAATCTTTTGGCTAGTAGCTGAGAATGTGAATAATCTAAGAGGGTTAAGCATATACATGCATAGATTTGTATTTCTAAGACTGGATCAGAAATATCCAAGATATGAGGGAGAGCCTTTGATATGATAAACAATAAGAGTAAGGACTCTAAAATTAGAAACTGGGTTTACTAGTGACCTATTTGGGTTCAGAAAGGAAAAAGCTCACAAGTGAGTGTGTCCCTGATTAAGGTATAATTCAACACAGCAATGTTCTCAATTTTTTTATATTACTCTAGCTAATCCCAGTAAGAGTTATATTTAATTCATTTTTCATAACTATATAATTTAAGTTGCTATAAGATCATTAATGTATCCAAGTTAAATAACATTATGATTCCAAACTCTATTCATATTTAAAAATTTAAACTAATAACCTATTAGTATATTAGCATACAAATAAATTAAGATAAATTCACCATTCAGCAGTTCAATGAGTGCAGGGATTATCCCAGATTTGGCTAGCAGTGCAGCACAAGAGTCATCCATAGACACAGTTCCAATCATTATCACCACCTCCAAAACAAGGTCATCTTCTGCAGTACCTGATAAAGTCAGATCACAGAACGGTTTCAGTCACAGAAAACATAAAAGATACTAAAAGCTAAATCAATTCTTCTGAATCCGTAAGATGATTATATATGTGTCTTTTTCCCAATTTCCATGTTTACTGATGATAATTCATGGTAGGAGGGGAGGGCAGCAGAGACATAGAAATTACTCTTTGGAAATACAAATGAATGACAATTTAAACACAGAAAGTAGAAGATTCACTTGAACACTCTGAAGAACTTTGTGTGTGTGTATGTACATGGTTTGCAGAAAGGGATGACATTTGATCATTTCAAAAAGGCAGGATTAAAAAAAATAAGAAAGAAGGCAGAATGGGAACGGGAAACTAATATTCATTGTTAGGAAAAAAGAGTAAGAGTGGCCACCTTACTGGGAAAAAGAAACATTTGGGTCCGGCTGGCTTGGCTCTGTGATTAAGCATCAACTTATGAACCAAGAGGTCACAGTTCGATTACAGTCAGGGCACAAACCTGAGTTGTGGGCTTAATCCCCAGCGTGGGGTGTGCAGGAGGCAGCCGCTCAATGATTCTCTTTCATAATTAATGTTTTATCTCTCTCACTCTCTCCCTTCCTCTCTATTATCAATAAAATTTATGTTAGTAAAAAGAAAAAAAAGTAGCTAGAACTTGAGGAATAAGAAAATTTGTCACTATAATAACGGTCACAAAATAATGCTCTAGCAGCCTTGTCCACAACATAAATAACTTCATGGTAGGATTAAAGTGAGAAGCTCAGCAGAGACCTGGTTTTAGTTTATCCTTAAGGTATGGAACCAGCTTGTACTCCTTCAGCACCAATTCCCAGTCTAAGTCTGGAATGGTCAAGTTTGCAAGTGTTCCCAAACACTCAATCACAAACTCTTCCTCTTCATCATTAGAGATCTGGGCTGCAAGATCCCCAACATAATCCTGTAGAAAATACAATTTTAATACAAATGTAAAATGATTTCTGCAGAAGAACCACTCGAATAATTCAATCCTTTGGAAAGAAAAGTAAGTATCACATGTGATTCTCTTGTCTTTAATAATTTTGGGCTGAATTACTAGGGGAGCGTATGGTGAACCAGTATAAGGCAAGAAAACTGGCGTGAATATGGAAAGGTTAGGGGCAGGGATCATAAAACCAAAACATCATAAAAACCTAGGTTTAAATTTCTAGGAGTTACTCTTACAAATAAGTTGTTGATAGAAAACCAACTTGGGTCATGAGTTAATATTTGATGAGAGCTCAGTAAAAGTTGTATTTCTAAATGGCTCATTTTAAAGCTTCAATTCTCAGGCCATTACGATAGACAGGTCAAAAATTATACTTACAATAAATAAGTTTTTAGTTGGTCCATCGTGCTGGGAAATGTTTCTGATCATTTTCATTAGCAGTGGGTCCTTGAATTTCAGAGCCCTCTTCATGAGCATCTTTAGCCCATTTCCTGGTACAGAAACACAAAAGATTCCCCAGTAAAAATAAGGTTCACTAAGTTAAATCACTTTTTGTTGTTGTTTATAGTTCACAAAAGTTTCATAATTTATATGCAGTAAAGTGTATAAACCTGAAGTGTTCAAAAGATTTTGGTGGTGGTGGTGGGGTTAATCTACACCTGAGAATATTTTTTCCATTGATTTTTACAAGGAATTGAAGGGAGAGAGAGTGGGGGAGACAGAGAAAGAGGAATGTGAGAGAGAGACACATCAATTGATTGCTTCCTGCACATGTTCGATCAGGTTTGGGAATTGAGCCTGCAACCCAGGTGTATGCCCTTTACTGGGAATCGAGCCTATGTCCTTTCATGTTCAGGCTGATGCTCTAAAAGCAACATAGGCCAGGGCTCCAATATATTAAAAAAATATTTTTATTGATTTCAGAGAGGATGGGGAGGGGCAGCAGAGATAGAAACACCAATGACGAGAGAGAATCATTGATTGGCTGCCTTCTGCATGCCCCCCACTGGGGATCAAACCCGAAACCTGGACATATGATATATGCCCTGACCAGAAATTGAAGAGTGAAAATCAAAAGGCCAGAAATCAAACTGTAATCTCCTGGTTCACACGTTGACACTCAACCTCTGAGCCACTCCAGCTGGGCCTCCAATAGATTCATTTTGATAATGAATAGATAAACATATGCTGCTATGTAATTCACACATATAATAACATATGAATATTTCCATTTGCTCCAGAATCTCCTATGCCCAGCCAATACTATTCCCCAAATACAATCACTTCTTCTTTTCTTTTCCTCTTCTATTCCTTCTCTTTCTTCTTATTAAACATAGACTAATTTTATTTGTTTCAGAATTTTACATAAATGTAATCACAGAGTATGGGCTCTTCTGTGTAGAGAATATGGGCCACACATTTTAAAAATGTACATGCTGGCTGACCTAGAAAAACTACTTCTAGGAATTCATCCTAAGAATATAAAAATGAAAACCTAGGAAAGGGAAAATCATTGCCTTGTTGTCTGTCACAGAAAAAAAGTGGCAGGAAATTAAATAACCAAAGTAGCAGATTAAACTATGGAAATCATTCTTTGGATTATTTTGCAGTTATTGGTAAGTATCTATCTATCTATCTATATAAAAGCCTAAGTGATTATTTGACTGGTAGCTATGATGTGCACTGACCACCAGGGGGCCAACACTCAATGCATAGGCACAGAAATATAGAACATACTGATGAACCTCAGAAGGATGCGGGGGGGGAGTTGGGAGGGTGGGAAGAGATTAACCGAAGATCTTATATGCATACTATAGGCCTGGGTCCCTCAGCCTGGCCTACAAGGACCAGGCCGAAACCAGCAGTTCCACATCCCCTGAGGGGTCCCGGATTGCAAGAGGGTGCAGGCCAGGCCAGGGGACCCCAGTGGTGCACGAATCTGTGCACTGGGCCTCTAGTGTTTTATAAAAGTATTTAACCACATAGAATGATATTTCATATATTATTAACTTAAAGAATGTCACCATACATAAAGAACCCCATTTTAACTTAAAAAATATATAGAAGCAGCCTAGCTGGCATGGCTCAGTGGTTGAGCATTGAGCTATGAACCAGAAGGTTATAGTTTGATTCCCGGCCAGGGCATATACCCAGGTTGCAGGCTCAATCCGCAGTGTGAGATGTGCAGGAGGCGGCTGATTGATGATTCTCTCATCATTAATGTTGCTCTCTCTCCCTCTCCCTTTCGCTCTGAAATCAATAAAAAAAAATAAAAAAATATATAGAAGCTTTGCATCAAAATTTTACCTACGATTACCTCTAAATAGGGAGAGTAAACACTTAATTTTTTCCTATTTGCTTATTAGTATTTTTTTGTAACAAATATGTATACTTTTCAAATAAGAAAAAACTATCAAGAGGACTCTGAAATATAATGCATGACAAGCAATTTTGCAAAGATACTATAGAAACCAAAACCTAACATATTTGTATTATATTATCTTACATTGCAATGAATTACTCTGTGTATTAAAAGTTTTGTTTCATATAGAAAGTATTTTTAAAAATCAAATTTCAACTGACCTTGTTAAAAGGATGTTACTACTTATGATATTCAGAATATTCTGAGTCTATCTGACCTTTTAGGGTTACAGCTGTAATTTTACTTTCTTATTACCTATTTTCCATCATATACCAACTGCCATATGATAGAGATTATCTATGAAGCTCAAAGTTACTAACCTTCACAGATAAGCTGTACATTCCTTTTATTAGCAGCAAGATTAATGCAGAAAGAAATCAGTTCCAAATCAATTCGTTCATCTGAACATTCAAAGAGCATCTTCATTAACTGTTAAGAAGCACAGGGGATATTTTTACTCAAAAAGATACAAAATAAACCCCGAATCACTATTTTATCACAATGTGTTATCTTAGATTGCATGTTGCAAATAATATAACACAATTACATTTTCAGTACATAGCTGTGGCACACTCACTATTGAATAACTAAATAAATTAATGGTTAATGAATAATTCTGCATTAAATATAAACTTCCAAATAAAGTGGAGGATACAGAAGAAATATTAAATAAAGCCTATGCATTGAAGGAATTTAAAATTGTGCAGACGTAGAGCATTCTGAGCAAAGAAAACACCTTGGCCAAATTTACAAGACAGGAAAGAACATGATTCCACTGAAGAACTAAAAGAAGATAAAGCATGGTGGAAGTGAGGGAAACAGTGTTGAGAGATAAGATGGTAAAAACCAGATCACAGGGTCTTGAAGTACATGTTAAGGATTTAGAGCTTCTAAAGATAATAGAAAGCTATTAAAGATTCTAAATAAGGGAAGTGTCAGGATAAGATACGGGTTTTAAAAATATCTGGCCAGTGTAGAAAATAGACTTGACACAGTAAGAAAAACACAAGAAAATCAGCTAGAAGCTAGAGGAAACATGCAGGTAAATGATGGCTTCTTGGACTACAGCGAGTAGTGGAGATAGAGGTAAAAGGAAGGCTAGAGCTATAGTTAGGAAAAATGATCAAAACGGGATGGAATAACTGACTAGATGTTGAGATATTAGAGAGGAAGGGTCAAAGATGACTTCAGGTTTCTGCATCAACGTGGACGGTGGTGCCAACATTTACCAAAAAGGAGAAACCGAAGTAGGCACGTTAAAGAGCAGACAGTAATTTTGGTTTTAGATATGTTGAGTTTAAGCAGCCTATTTAAGAGTTTAGTATGGCTATTCAATGAAGATGATAAAGGCAAGCCTGAATTTAGAAGAAATGTTTGGATCGAAGGTATAATAATAGGAACTGTCACATATGCTTGATAACTGAAGCTGTAGGCTGGATCCAACTCTTCAGGCACGGGTATAAAATGAGAAAATAATTCTATTTAAGGTTAAGAAAAAAGGGAGAGGGCCAGAGAAGCAGCAAACAGAAAAGCAGAAAGGAAAAGTTAGGCTACCTATGCTATTCAGCAGTAATCTATGTTTTTCATAAGAGATAGAGGTTATCATAAAAGAGAAATGAACAAACTTTATGCTGTAGTTTTGAGAAGCTAGTCTTCTATTAACAGAAAATTAAGTTATTGTATATTATCTATAAAATAGAGGTCTGGTACACAAAGTTCATACACTCAGGGGTTCCCTCAGCCTGGCCTGCACCCTCTCGCAGTCGGGGAGACCTCGGGGGATGTCTGACTGCTGACCCAAAACAAATGAGGGAGTGGGCCTGAGCTGGCAGTCGGACATCCTTAGTGCTGTGCTCCCCAGTCCTGAGCCTTGCTCAGGGCTTCTGTCTGAGCATTGCTTCCCCTGTGTTGACTGTCTGCCCCTGGTGGTCAGTGCATGTCACAGTGAATGGTTGAGCAGCCTTAGCATATCATTAGCATATTATGCTTTGATTAGTTGAACAGCTGATTGAACTGGACACTTAATATATTAGGCTGTTATTATTAAAAGGCTAATATGCACAAGACCAAATGGTGGAACAACTGAACAACTGATCGTTATGATGTGTACTGACCACTAGGGGCATGCACAGAACATGGTGGGCATCGGTCACAGTGGGATGGCGGGGTCACCAGACCAAGATGGGGCACTAGTCGCTGTTATTGGGGCACGCCTCTGGTGGTTACCGAAAAGTCTTTGCTCCTGCAAAGACTGTAGTCATGCCTGGTGCTTGCATGTCCATCTACCATCTACTCCATCTACCATCATAAAAGCCTAAGCAACTGAATGACCTAACAATTGAACAACCGGTCAACCGGTTGGTATGACACGCACTGACCATCAGGGGGCAGGCACTCAACGCAGGAGCTGCCCCCGGTGGTCAATGTGCTCCCACAGTGGGAGTGCCGCTCAGCTGACCGACCTGTCCAGGAGCCCACCAGCCTGGTGGCAGCCACTCACCCCCTCAGTAGTCCTGCAGGTCCAATCTCTGGAGAACGAGCCAGGCACCGAGGAACTGGACTGGTGCCGCTGGCACAGTCCCAACAGCGCTGCTGCTGGCCTCCTGGAAGTCACCTTCTGCACGCACAGAGCCACTTCCCCTCCTTAGGTGCTCCACAAGGAAGAAATGATATAAAAGTGGCCGCCAGGTGGCTCCCGATAACCAGTGCGAACATCAGCGGGGCGGATCTGGATCCCGGGCTGGCAAGAGCATCCGGGAGGGCTGATTGTGTCTGGGCTCCCCTTCCCCCAGCCCTCCTTGGGATGAGCACCAGATGCAGGGCTCACGACTGGCGCACCGCTGCGGTGGCATGAGCCTCTCCTGATTGGGACTGACTGGGCGCAAGCCAGTGACAGGTGCAACAGGACTGGGATGAGCGGGAGCAGCAGGAAGGAGTGGCATTGGACTGGAGGCCACCCCATCTGTGCATGAATTTGTGCACCGGGCCTCTAGCATAAAGATATTTTTCTCTAAGTCAAATTGTTAACAACATATAGAAGTTGATTTATAACCTAAAAATTTCTTATGCTTCTCAGGGCAATACCTTTTTATTTTATTTTTATTTTTAAAAAATATATTTTATTGATTTTTCACAGAGAGGAAGGGAGAGGGATAGAAAGTTAGAAACATCGATGAGAGAGAAACATCAATCAGCCGCCTCCTGCACGCCCCCTACTGTGGATGTGCCCACAACCAATGTACATGCCCTTGACCGGAATCGAACCTGGGACCTTTCAGTCCGAGGGCCGATGCTCTATCCACTGAGCCAAACCGGTTTCAGCAGGCAATACCTTTTTAGACTAACATGCCTTCCTAAATCCTGCATGCCTTATCTATTATATAAAAAGCCTATGGTCATCACGCCATCACGCTGTAATGACCGATCAGCAGGAGGCTGCATGAGCAGGGTGGGCGGGACTGCATGCGCAGTGAGGTGGCCCCGGGAGGGCAGGGACTTGACTCTGGAGGACTTGACCAGAGACATGGGCGGGTTTCTGGGTCCCACCTCCTGCGGTGGCGGCAGTGGCCACGGGACTCTTTCTGGGTCCTGACAAGCCACAGGACTCTGGGTCCTGGATCTCACGCGATTTCGTGTGCTGGGCCCTTAGTTTTATATATATATATATATATATATAGTTATATATATATATATTAGAACTATTTGTTGACTGGTTAGACCCTATTCTGTTAAATCTTGTTTTGGGTATTCTCTATGTTAGTTCTAGATAATGTCTAAGTTGCAAGAAGTATACACAGTCAATACATTTTTAATGATGTTACAGGCTAAAAAATTCTATGGCAAAAATAAAGTAATCTAAATTTGTTGGATATATATTTAACAGATTTTGAAACTTTTCTATAAATTAACTACCAATTAAAATTAAATAACAATTTAACAAAAATGTAGGTGACAATCCTCCAGGTAATGAAAATAGTATGTTTGTCATATTCATTAAAAACTTACTATAGATTTCTTTTAAACTTTTACTGATATAAGATGCTTTTTGTAATAACAAAATATGTTATATCAAAGCAAATTTTTAAGAAGGCAAAATTATCTTCTTGAAATTAACCTTGTGGTATGAAAACTGCCCTTAGAAAGTGGGGCTACAGGTGATATGTTTAAAAATTGAGGATTTTTAATTTTTGTAATATCCATGTTACATCCTGAGATGAAGTAATCAGGAGCGAGATTTTAAAAAAAGTAAGGTATGATTTGAAATCTTATCCAATACACACCCCCCAATATCAAGAGAAATCAGGACAAAATGTGAATTAAATGTATCATGATATAGAATTAGTTTTTCATAATAAGAAAGAGAAACACTTCAATTTTAATTAAAGCATTCACATTTTAAAGTAATAGTTTAGTTCAAACTCCATGTGCAATATGATGTCTTTAATTTGATTGCTACCCATGGCACTTCAAAAGTGAGTGTAATTGCTGACAACTAGGAAATATTAAAACGAGATTTGTTCTGCTTTAACTATGTCCATTGTCATCTTTTACTAATTTAACAAGAAGGCACTATAAGGGCTTCAGTCTGTGCAATGAAGAGGCAATAGTGCTCAATCAGACAAGTCCCTTATTGAGTATCAGATACCAAAGACCCACGACTGAAATCACTGTGTCTAGACTCTCTGGCACCTGACTTTACTTATTTACCAGTGACCAGAGGCCAACCCCCACAGCTCTCTGTATTCACATACACCTCCACCACCCCCCACCCCCTGCCCAAACATCTTTGAATGATTATGGCAGAACTTTGCATGCCTCAGGAATCTCTTCTGACTGGCTACTCCCTAGCTCTGCTGTTTGAAGTGATGCTCTGGTTTCTGAACTTCAGCAGATAATGGCAGGCAGGAGCAAAGGGGGCTGTCAGAAAGGACGTTTACCAGCATTCAGCTAAAAAGAAGCATGTAGATCAAAGAGGGGCCAAACAGGACAACTATGGTGGAAAACATGTGGATCACTATGAAGATCCCTGCACACTGTTCTAGGGTAAAATATTAAATAACACCATGACATCATTACCTAAACATGTACTTTGATTGGCCACTCTATTACCAATAAATACTTTTATAAGCATCTGGATGGCATTTGCACCTATTTAAACAAAACATGCATCTTAGAGGTCTAAATAACAATGAACTGTTAATGTGTACTTTTAACTATTATTAGAATACAACTATTAACTCCTGGTTATCCCAAGTATGCTTACCTAAAACAATTTACTCACTGAGACCATTAAGATCATATGTAAAGGAAAGACTTGCCCTGGCCCCAAAATTTTGCATAATACTGACAATAATAGGGAAAAAAACATATAATGGATAATTAGAGGCAATAAAAAAGTATAAAAGAAACAAAGCAAAATAACATCAAAAGACATTATAGGGTACATTGAATATATAATCAACTATGCTGAATGATAAATAATTTTTCAAAAGTGAACTCTAATCTAATTATAGGTTTAACCTATAAAACATATATAAAAAGAGCAGTATTTAAATTGGACTATGAATGGATCCAAAATAATGAGAAAAAGATCTGCTATTTTACTAATAGTACCTTACTTTGTGTTTTACAGCTTAGAACAGCTCCGTAATATATCTCTAATGTAATGAAAGAATATGACACACTACATACTTTGGTCACTAATATGAATGAGTGCTGAATCTTTGCTTTCCAATTTTCAAAGTGATTTTAGCCTTCTCATTTGAAAAATTTATTTGCAATACTTGACCATCTTTTTTTTTTCTTTTTACCAATTCACTAGATAAAAAATATGCACAATCTCAAAGTGAACAGAGTATTGTATTAACTCTAAAATATTCTGAACCTCAGATATAATTTTACTTAAATCAAAATAAATCTATTGTTACAAAGAAGCTTTACTGGTGTTTTAAACATTAATTCAAAAATCCAGTAACTATGAAAGGACTATCTTTTTAATTCTCGAAGGGATTAAATTGAATTCCAGATATTCTTCTGATTATTCTTTTTTTTTTATAATGAACCTGGAAGTAGATGGCATATCAAGCTATGTCAAATTTCCCTAAATATATAAAAATTGAGCCCTGTGAAGTACAAGTTATAGGCTGCATAGCACTTTAGGAACAAATATATTCTAGAGTATCATTTGGTTTCTCATAATGTGACCTCGTACTAAAAAGCTTCAAGATGTTTATGACATAATATGATAATATAACCTCACCTAATCTTATTAGGGTTGAAGTTTTAAAAAGATAAAATGTTAAATACTAAGCGAGTTTTAGAAGATTCTGTTAAAATCTACATCATAAATGTTCTGAAAACCTTATGGCAAAAATGTTTGATGTTAGAAAATTATCTGGCAAGAAAACATGCATAAATATTGTTCTAAAAGGTCTGAGAGATTTTTTTACATATAAAATTATCAACAAATAGATAATAAAATGTTTTTATTTATGATTCTTTATTTAAAATAAAGGTTTATATTTTATGTCTGATATTACATATTCTAAGAGAGAAGGGTAACTCCAAATTCAGGATTCAACAAAATACGTTTCCATCCCTTTTTACTTTACATTTCTTTCTTTTACTTAATTTTTTTAAAAACTATAATCTGGATAAAAACAGTCAATCTAGGCAAGAATATTATTCTTTTTTGGCTGCTTTCCAATTCATATCCTGTAGTCAATGAAGTTCTGACACTAAATGGGATTGAAAAAGGAACACCCTTTGAAACTGAAAAGGAAAGACCCTAGGAACATGTGGAGTGAAACTGTAGTAAATCACCTGTAATCTCCCTCTGACATGGCTACTCTTTTATTGAAAACTTGTTTGACAAAAAGCTTGATTACACTTCACATTGGCTACAGTGTGACATGCGTTATCTTTGTAAGAAGCTTTGCCTTGTTAGATAAAATATGCTGTATATTCTTTAAAGGAAGTCTATTTCCTATAAACACACATAACTAGCTTATCTCCTGACATAAAAGGCTAAAAAGTTATCCTTGAGAGTTTATCCATTTTTAATTGTATATAGATAAAGTGTTAAATTCTAGAATACAAAATTCAATTTTAGAATTTTCTTACTGATTTGGGATGAACAGAAGGATGTTCAATTAATAAACAGAGAAATTATGGCCTATTTTTTATTACTTATTACTTTTCTAATTATACAAATTTAGTAATGTACATTATGCTAACAAGTAAGTACCTTTTAGAAATCTTAAGAGCAATTACTTTTAATAAGTATGAACTATTATTCATATTTTAAAGTTCTTTTAAAAGTGTTATTTTATTGTGTATTAAATATCCTGTAATTTTCCTTTATCTATTTTAGAAAATCATTTTATAGAAAATAATGTAATATTAAAATCAGCCCAACCAGTGTTTTAAAACAGGTAATCAAATTACTGGAGCTCAGTTTAATAAAGATTAATGGAACACTAGTTATTTTCTGAATGTAAATTCCCTAAGAGTAAAATCATATGTATAAAATCTCTACCCTTACAGTCCATGCAAAATAAAAAAATCACTAAACTCTTTCAAGTAGACTTTAAGATATGAAATGAAATGTATCAAGCAACTGAGAACAGTGTTAGAAAAAATTTTTATGGAGCATTTTCCCATCAGCAAATGCAAAGCACTTAAAACCATCAACCATAATCGAATTAAGGGCAATTGACAAAGTTGGGAAATGTTTGTAATATGACAGAGTTCAAATAGTTATCTATCTATCTATACCTTATTTATTAATCATGAAAATATTAACATGACAATGAAAAAACTGGCAAGAGACATGAAGGAATAATTTATAATGTAATATAAATAAAAATCTCCAATCTCACCAATATTCATAGAAATGTAAATAAAAAGACACTTCATTCTTAGAGAAATGATAATATCCAGTGTTACTAAAAGTGAAATGTTAGTTGGAAATATAAACTTAAGTTGTCATAGAAGGTAATTTAGTCATAATGCGTCAAATACAAAACTGTTCATGCTTTTTTGACCTAGTAATTCTACTTTTAAGAATTTAAAGAAAAAATCAGAGATATGGATAAGCATTTGTATACTATACTATTTATCCCACATTTTTTAATGTGATAAACTAAAAAAACAAACAAACTAAACATACAATTTAACAATATTTAAATTATGGTACATTTACACAAGAAAATGTTATACAACTCTTAGAAATTTTTGAAGAATATTCAATGACATGGGAGAATCCTTATGGTCTGAGTGGTAAATAAAGCAATGTGTAATTATATAGAGCATATAATCCCAATATATTATTTTTTTTAACAATGTAAAGGAAATGTACCAAAATGTTAAATGATTAATCTCTGCATTTAGGATAACAAAGTTATTTTCATTTTATACTATTCTGTACTACACCAAATTTATATTATAATGACTTAAATTTTTTTTTTTTTCAGGAAAAGGACATCTGGGAAATGAGAGAAAAGTGAAAAAAAATTGTTCTTTTTAAAAACACTGAAACAACTTACCTGTGGTATACAGTCAGTGTATGCAAACATTGATTTAAAGCGGTCATCCATGCTTATGTGGTAAAGTACACACATTGCTATCTGTTTGTAGTTTTCATTGCCTGGGAATAAGAAATCATGGAAATGGTGATTGATACTTATATGATTACCTTTTTTTGTATAACTCACTCCAATAATGCATTAAAATTTAAACTACTGAATCACATCCTTATGTAACTCTCTTCTAGAAAATATTTCAAGCTCCCTATTTCAATTCCCAAGTCTGCAAACTATCTGTGAAATATTATAAACTTCCAAGAGATAATATATATTTTGGAAGATATAATTTTGGATAAAAAATTAGGCCCAAACCAACATGAATCTCTTCCTTCTTTCAGAATTAATAATTTTTAGTAGCCCACTATAAAACTAACCTCCCCATCCTTATTTTTAAAAAAATATATTTTATTGATTTTTTACACAGAGGAAGGGAAAGAGATAGTCAGAAACATCGATGAGAAACATTGATCAGCCACCTCCTGCACAACCCCCAATGGGGATGTGCCCACAACCAAGGTATATGCCCTTGAATGGAATCGAACCCAGGACCTTTCAGTCCACAGGCTGATGCTCTATCCACTGAGCCAAACCGGTTTCAGCCCCATCCTTATTTTTTAAATCAAAATATGTTATTAACACTTTAAAGTTCTACTGTCCCAGAAGTACAGGCTTAAGAAAGTCACCCCATACTACAAGGCTCTGTTCTGATAAGAACTCTTCATTATTCTCTCATTCTCAACGGGTTATAAACTCCATAACAAAAATAAACTTGAGAAAAGGAAATCATTCCAGTACAGATTATTGTAATCAGTGTATGTTTCTCTACCACCACCACCACCACCACCACCACCACCACCATGAATTTCTTCCTTCTTTCATACTTTCTTGAGTGTAATAGAACTTCACTTCTCTCGTAGAGTGGGGAATGGTCGTGGAAGGGATGGGCTATTAGGAAGATCAAAGGACACAGAGAGAGAAGTCTGAAAATACTGAAGACAAACCTCCCAACTCGCTATATTACTTCATATATCTTTAAGCAGCACGTGCAAGTAAAGCCTATAGGAGTTTCCCTCCTTGTTTGGGCTGAGCTCAACTGACCAAAAGAAACGAATATGACTAGCACTCCGCCAGAGACATTTTTTTCCTTGAGGAAAGTGTGAAAGGAGGTGATGACAGATCTAAGGGACTACAATACTGTACTCGGAAGTCTATATAACCCAAGTTGCTGATACGTCTTCTAGATTTTGTCTGGGTAAAGGTTCCCTAGAATTTAATCAATTGATTTGCAAATATCTACAAATCTTATTTTCATCCCTTTTTATATTTATTTAACGAATGAAAATGACGTCTGACACTTGCCCTTTTAATTCAGAAAAAATGTAAATAACTAATAAATGGTATTGTTACTCAGATGTTACCTTGATGATTCTAATTCAATCTTGTTACATGCCACATATTTCCTTTATCCTCTAAAGAATTGCAATATTTGAATGAAGATTACAGCATGTAAACTACAGGTACCTTACTCAATGATTCAATAATTATATAAATGCTTAACTTGATAAAAATACGGCCTATAACCTTATGACATCTAGCAGATATCTGACAGCTACAACAAAGGAGAAAGTATGTTAGGAGAAAAATAAATACTTGGAGAGAGAAGAGTGAATACATGGAAATAACCTGAATTCATTTCTTCAAACACAGCTGCATACAGAAAGTAGAGACTTTCTGGCTGCCAACACTTATTACCTAAAGACTAATTTTCAGATCATGTAGCAATAAACAGTCATTAAGAGAGATTAAATGGTCCAAGTAAAATAAGAGCGTATCCTTTATTATAAGTTAATCATCTTTATTCATTGAAAGAAAGGATATCTTAGTTCCTAAACCATAAACCTAACAAAACACACCAACCAAAAAAACAAAAAAATAAAAAACAAAAACTCCACCAGAAACAACAAACAAACCACCACCCAACAATCTTGTATATCCTAAATGAATTCGAGGGGCTGAAGGGTATGATTTTCTTCTAAGAATTCATGACGGAGAACCATAAACTCTAGCTAACCAGCTACGATTCCTCCACATCCTACAGATGGCAGGCATTTCAAAAGGGCTCCTTTAAGACTTTTAGACATCAATTATTCCCTAACAGCATCCCAAGTAAAAACAGGCTGCCAATAGTAAGTATGCTGGCACAGCACCAAAGGCCCTGTGAGTTCTGAGCAGAGCAGTGAAAAAAACCCCGAGTATTTTGGGAACTAGGCCTTAATGAGTAGAGGTGGATTAGTCAAATCTGTTCAAGTAATAAGGCCTGGCTGGGAAAAAAATGGCCTAGTCATTACACTTCTTTTGGTATTTATGGTAATAAACATGAATCATGATGAACTCACTGGCTATTAAACGCGGAGGTCATAAGTACTTCGATAGGATTTCCACAGGAATTCGCCGTTAATTAGCTGGATCATTATTTGAAAGTGTTCCTGAATTATCTTAGCAGTTGTGCAGCCATTCCTCCAAAATTGGTCATTCCCAGCTGAGGGCAGTTAATGCCTTAACAAACTGGTCATTAACTCCAGTAACTGATTTTGTGGGAATTACTGCACTTATAAAATACAGTCAAGAGGTTTTGTCTTTCTTGCTTTTTAAAGAAATTTGCAGCTGTAGTTCAGCTGGAACAGCTGAAGGAGGAAAAAAATCAGCTCTCCGGGCTGCACTCACGATCAATATTCTGCCAATTAAAGGGCAAACGCATGCTGATGGGTTTTGAATTTTAAAATGTCTTCAGTTTTTTCATCTCTGAAGTGATTAGTAAAAACACCATTTAGCCACTAATTTTGTAAGGCACTTGGGATTTTCCATTCACAGTTCAGTCATGCAGAAATATGAGTTCTGAACACCAGAACTCGGGGCCAAATTTCCGCTTCTGCAGTAGATCCAGCCCAACACTTTGTAAAAACAGAGTGAGAACACAAGTTATGGGCAACATCATTAGCCAGATTCTTATTCCCTTCTACACTCTATGTCTTCATTCAAAGTAGAAAACTCCCTTTGAAGTCACAAAGCTCCATGAAAAGATAAGAGAAGTGGGAATATAAGCACCCTTCTATTAGAATAGTGTAGCATTAAGGCCATATTTTACCCCTAGAAAGTCTATGTGAATACAACATAGTTCAAAAATCACATGTGTCTTTAAGTTTCCTATAGTGTCAGAGCTCTTAAAGCTTTATCAATATAG